>JBBBDQ010001505.1:2737500-2950000 GCA_037127315.1 Ascarosepion bandense
CTTTCTGATCAGGGTTCAATTAAACAACATTTCTTAGAAAAACATAGCCATGTAGGTAATATCAGACAGATTTTAGTCAACAATAAAATAATACACATTCATACAGACAGTAAAAAGAACCTTCAGATAATGGAGGCCATCTACATTAGATTAAAACAACCCACACTTAATAAAATCACGCTTAAATCTGGTCATAACACATTACATTGCATTTAACCCTCTAGGGTTAAATTCGTATCATATTTGATACAGTATGAAAACAAGCCTTGAAAGAAATATTTTCCTGAAAAATTTTTTTAAGAGAAATATTTTATAAATTTCAAATGAAAGCAGTACTGACTGCTCAGTCAATGAATACCAAATGTTTCCTTATCGGGAAATGCTGTATCAAATATGATACGAATGGCCCTAGAGGGTTAAATATATGGTTCTGTTAACATTTCGAGCTCTCACGAGATGTGACGACATAGAACCGCATTACAAATATATGAAAATTATATGAAAATTATATGAAAATTACAAATATATGAAATGCGTTTGCTATTTGGTAACTGTTATCGTTGCTTAGCAAAGTTTCTGTGGCCATCTTTCCAAATTTAACACAAAATTTTAGTGCGTATCGTTCTTCCTAAATGTCCACTCACCCGGACTGCATTTTCAAAACCGTCAGCTATGACGACCAGGGTTTAGTAGAATGTGTTCCAAGTTCTGATGCAGCTGTCCCTTTTAATCTGAAATGATAAAAATGGGTCTGTCATCTCATTAGATGTACCGTAGCAACATAATAAAATTTCAAGAGCCTACAATAATTTTAAATGCCTTTACCAAAAAAGTCAAGAAATTTATTGAAGGCACCTCGTAAGTGACAAATTTCTCCATATAAATCTTATTATTGCTATATCTCTATCACGATATCGAGCCCTTTACGAAAAAAATGCCCGCTAAAAATAGCTTTCTACCAGTAAACCACTTAAAAATTAACAATCATGGCATTAAGCATAATCACAATTAAACACTATATATATATATATATATATATATATATATATATATATATATATATATATTAATCATTTCACCCCGAGCAAGGCAAAAATGCCACTAATGAGCTGGGGGCTACATAACTGTAAAAAGATTAATTAGAAAAGAGTGAGGAGTACAAACTAGTTAGAAAGGAGCAATAGAAAGCTGAGAATTCAGGTGCGATGACAGATACATAGGTGGAGAGAAAGGGAAGGTTATACGGGGGTGGGGAGAGAGCTAGAGTCCAGTGGTTAGTAGATGAGTATTGACATTGCATTTAAATTTCTGGAGGTTGTAGCCGTCAGGAAAGAAAGAATAAGGGAGCGAGTTCCACAGGCGGGAAGTGCGAGAGAAGAAGCTGCAGGAGTAGAATTGTCGTCTGCATTTGGCTAACCTAACTGTGAATGGGTGGGACCCAGTTGCCAATCTGGTTGTACGAGTAAACACCTGTTGAGGAGGCACCAGTGACTTAAGTTCGTCCGAGTGAAGCCATGAAAGTATTTATAGAACAGACAAAGGGAGGCCACATTTCGACGGTGGGGAAGTAGCTGCAGTCTAGCCGCCAGATCAGAACCTATCACATTACGGACTCTCCTTTGGAGCCTGTCGAGAACACTGAGGAGAACGGCAGGGGTACCTGACCATAAATGGCAGCAGTATTCCATGCACGGACGGATGGTTGACTTGTATATATACAGGATGGATTCAGGCGGAAAAAAACATCCTGGATCGGCATATTGACCCAACCTTCTTAGCACTAGATTTAGCTATGGAATCAATATAGTGGTTCCACTTGAGGTCTGAGGAGAGGGTAAGGCCGAGGAGTTGTAGTGTGTTTCTCTCAGGGAGAATCGCTTGGTCCATGCTTATGGGAGGCAAGAGAGGTTGCCTGTTATGCTTGACAGAAAACAGCTTGGTCTTAGACGCATTGAAGTTGACAAGCCACTTCTTGCCCCAGTTCACCACAGAGTGTAGATCCCGTTCAAGGTCAGCAGCGAGATTATGTCTGTCCGCCACGACAGGTTTCTTACTGGTGCGGGAGTATATTGTGATGTCGTCTGCGTAGATGCCTACTTGGGAACTGATTTCATCTGGGAGGTCGTTGATGAAAATAAGGAAGAGCGTCGGGCCCAGGATAGAGCCCTGTGGGACACCAGCATTCGTGCTGTAGGATGAAGAGGCGTGCCCATTCAAAACGACCTTCATTTTGCGGTTATTTAAAAAGGATTGGATTAGGTCAAGCAGGCGACCGGTAATACCGTAACCCCGTAGCTTGCATAGGAGGCCAGAGTGCCAAACCCTGTCAAAATCCTTGGAGATGTCCAGAGCAACCGCGCGAGCCTCGTCAGACTCATCAAGGGCCTGGAGCATGTACTCCGTTACGGTTGTTAGCAAGTCGGCCGTGGACCTGGCAAATCGGAAGCCATATTGCCTGTCAGAGAAGAGTTTGTGTGCAGTAAGATGTTGGACTAATGGTCTCGAATACTTTCCCGAATATCGGTATAAGACTTATAGGACGATAGTTGGATGGGTCTGAGGGTTCACCACAATTCTTAAATACAGGAACGACTGAGGAGAACTTCCAGCATGCAGGAAAACAGGAAGCAGAAAGGCAGTAGTTAAACAGTTTAGAGAGGCCAGGGGAAAGTTCAGTGGGTGTACTCCAAATGAGTCAAATGTGGAGTTGGATGAGAATCTGCGTGCAAAGCATTCAGCTTTGTCCGCAGATGACGTGAGAACCTCAAATTCATGGATTAAAGGAGGTATTGAGGATTTGCTATTGTTCAGCACTCGTTTGCAAATCCTCCAATAGTCCTTGGAGCCGAACTTGCCGTCAGCTATGCGCTGTCGCATTCTCTCAGCAAACAACCGTTTGACGTCATTTAGGGTTCTCTTGCACTCATTGCGAGCAGACGTGAACAGGCGCCTATTGTGATCAGATGACTGTCTCCGGAATAGACGGAAGTAATGGTTCCTGTGGGCAATGGCGGCTGTGCAGGCAGGAGAGAACCACGGAGAGGAATGAGGTTTTAGGCAATACTTCCTAGTCGGTATGAAGGCATCAATGCCAGCTTTCACCCATGACGAGACCTCAGAGGCACAGTCATCAGCTGATAGATCAAACACTTTTCCCCAAGGGACGTCGCAGAGGAAATTGCGAAAGACATCCCAGTCAGCTTTTTGGTATAGGTAGGAAGTCCTATAGGTAGGGGGCTCCTAAGGGGAGTGAGAGTGGAAAGAAATACTGAGAGACTACAGTGTGGTCGGAGTTGCCGAGAGGGCAAAGCTGCGAGACTTGACAGGCGTCAGGCGTAGAGGTGAAACATATAACTAGTAGTGAGGAATGACCCGAGGGAGTGCTTGGGAAGCGAGTGGGGAAGTCCACCACTTGCGTAAGGGATTGGGAAATAGTGAAGTTCATGGCGTGAATGCCCGCTGGATCAGTAACAGCGTTTTCAAGCCACTCAGAGTGATGGGCGTTAAGGTCTCCGAATATAAATATGTGAGCGAATGGGTGATAGGAAATAGCCTTATCTATGTCGTCAGCAATGCTATCTAGTAGGGAGCAGTCAGGAGAGGAGGGAGAACGGTAAAGAAAGAATAGGTAATGGACATCTATCCATGCGCAACATGGCACTACAAGAACCCCGATATTATACAACTGTTGATCGGAGCAGCCGCTCTTGACGCTACGCAAGAGTTAGGGCTCCTAACTACAAGTCGGAAGCAGCAACCAGGAAACTGCCAACCCGGTACCCTCACAGTGATGAGCCGTTGCCACCATCCGGCCAGATCGCAGGAAAATCACGGAAGTACCAATACCAAGGTATGAAGAGTGAAGAGAAAGCCGGAAACCACATCCTAAACAGGAAACAAGGGGCAAGCCTCTACTCCTGTTTAATAGACGTGGGAGTAGTATGGACCGGGCGATAGTGTGATCTATCTACTCCTATTTTAAAAAAAATCCACGGGTGGTGAGTTTACTAAGTTTTAACTTAGTTAAAGTCCAAATGAAGCATGAACGCCAAAAAGAAACAATTACACATACCACAGAGGATTAACCCAGGAAATTTGAATTAAGAAATATGTATATCAATAAAAAACCAAAAAGAAAAAACTATGCTTAACAGACAGGTTTCGTCTTGTGAAGAACTTAATCGAGGCAATGTGGGGCAAAAAGCGTCGGAAAAAGTCCGTTTTTCCTAACTTTGTGTGTGTTATAGAAGGAGTGGTCCAATTTTAATCAAATTTGATACACTCATAGATAAAGACATAAGAAACTTTATTCAGAAGTTTTAAGGTTCCAGTTCTTACAATAGTGCAGAAAATCGATATTATATATATATATATATATAAGGTAAGATGTTTGTGTGTGTGCGTCTGTTTATCTGCCTGTATTTCTGTATTTTTTCAGCCCTTTTATTTTAGTTTTTGCTTCGGGTTTGGCTCTAATAGGTATAACTGTAGTTCTTAGTCTCAGCCATGATACCATTTACTCAGATGACTTATTTAGCCTTCAAAATTCAGTTTACGACGAAAAAACTTATTTCATTTCGATACCAGGAAATCAAAATTTGACTTACATCCATTCATTCATTTTTCTTTCAGTCTACAGTTTCGCTTTAACTGGAAATAAGTATTGCTTTTTAGTCTTTCGTACCAACGTCCAAAGAGTCTGAGCTCCAGGACCATGGATTAGTTTTAAAGCTTTCATTACACTCGAGCAACGCCGGACTATACTGCTAGCATATATATATATATCAACGCTCTATCTCCGCCCCGATATCGATAACTTTACAATAAAATCCTGCTTGCCAAAAATACCTTTTATCAGTAAAATTACTGAAAAAAAAAACAACTATCTTGACACCGAACATTATCATAGCTCAATACTCTACATATATATATATATATATATATATATATATATATATCATATTACTCTAAACGTTATTTTTCATGGGTTAATAACCTTGTATTTTGTTTTATTAAAAAATGAAATTAGCAACAACTGGCCTAAAATGAGATGTCATACTTCTTCTTCTTCTTCTTCTTCTTCTTTGTGCCTTGTCCTTTCAGGGCCTAGGCGATCATGACCTTCCACGTCTTCCTATCTTTGTTTGCTCTTAACACACTTTCTCCTATAATATCTCGCAGCCCCCGTTCTGTCATCCACCTGCTCAGGCCCTTCAAATATGTTATCCGCTGCTTTCCTCTGTCTCTTCCCCCCTATCTGGCCTGTTAGTATCAGGTTCTCCAAGACCCCTTCCTCATTGCATGTTCAAACAACTTTAGTAGGCTCAATATTAATTTCCTTTTCGTTTCCATTCTTTCTAACAACTCATCATTGCTCGATCCATGATATGCGCAGCATCCTTCTGTAGAACCACATTTTCGTTGCTTCAATTTTTTCCTTCAACTTTGATGATATTGTCCAGTATTCACTGTCATATTGAAGAACTGACATTACATATCAATCTAGTACTCTCTTTTTTGTTTCTAGTGAAAGTTTCCTGTCTCTTAATACTTTACCCAGCTTCTGGAACTCGTTCTTTGTCATGCCAATTTGCCTTTGGATCTTTGTGTCGCACTTTTTTTTTTACCTGCTTGATTTTAGTATCCCTAATCTGTATTTGGCATTTGGGGCTGCTCTTTTTGCTGATCACCATGCATTCGGTTTTCTTGCAGTTTATTTGTAGTCTTTTGTTGTCACTCTCTTCAGCTACCTTCTGTAGAAGGTCTTGTAGTTTCCTTTCCGTGTTTGCCATCAGCACTGTATCATCTGCGTACCTTATGTTATTCAAATTGTGGCCTCCGATTACAAATCCTGGCATAACATTTAGGTTTCTCAGAATAGTCTTGCTGTACATGTTGAACAGATCCGGTGAAAGGATGCATCCTTGTCAAACGCCCTTTTTTATCTTTGTATATCTGCTGATTTCATTCCCTGTCCGTATGCAGATAGTTTGCTACCAGCAGAGACTCTTAGTTACTCTTATGTCTTTCCCAAATATGTCGAGGCTGCTGAGTATCTCCATCAACTCTTTGTGGCGTATTTTGTCGAACGTCTTTGCAGGATCGATAAAACATAGGTACAAATCCTTCTTCATTTGTATTGGCTTTTCGGAGAGCATCCTAATCATAAATATGGCGTTCCTCATTCCAGTGTCTTTGATGTCATAATAAAGAAGGTAATTTCAAACATACGCACCGTAATGGGGGCGCTAGAGGGTGTCGTCAGTGATGTCATCTCGAGGATCACTAGGGGGTTTCGGGTCTTTCAACATCATACCCCACTCACCGCGCCGACCCGACCAGAGATGATCAGCCTCCAGCCCACCCTCGATAAGCGCTTTCAGACATGTGGGAAAATTACGTTTAGGCCCAGTACAAAACCCTGCAAATGCCTCCGATTGGCGACAGTCAGAGCCACTTCTCATTTAGAGTTTTTATTCCTGTCAGAGACACAATCTTTATTGAGTAGGAATTATCAATTTAGCCCGGTTATTGTTAACTTCACTGATTAATAAAATAAAACACAAATACTGGTTCAAACACACGTACGCACTAAAAAATAATGTTTATATTATTAAGTAAAAATGTCGGATGAAATAATAGTTTTTAAAATTCTATATATTTTCAGTCGACAAAATCTCACTGTATATTCTCCAATTTTCAAACAGTTTATTGCACATCCGGATCAAAACTCGAACATTCGTTGATAAAAAATATACCATGATAATGCCGATAAACATTTGTCTATGATACTGACAATATTTATTTGAAATGATTGAAAATAATCGATCAAAAACAGAAAAGAGAACAAAAAAAAACACTTATATGAGATCCGACAACCCGAAACCATAAATTGTCTATCTGCATGATTGTATATTTGTTTTATATATGGCAAGTTTATCTGAATTTCCTAATTTATATATATTTATATATATATTTTTCATTTATAAACGAGTTATTTCGCTACCTTGGTTTCCACAATGAGTGGTTTCTTCAGGCGATTTTTAATCTTAAAAACAACTCATTTTTTAATCTTAGAAACCACTCATGTTGGAAAACAAGGTAACGAAATAACTCGTTTATAAATGAAGAAAATATTCAAAAGTTCTACAATATAATTGTATAGAACACTTTTTTTAATACAAATGTGTGCTGGTCTAACTCTATAAGGACCAAAAACTAAGTATTAAACAATCAATACTTATATATATATATATATATATATATATATATATATATATATATGAGACAGAATGGCAACCCGTGAAGACAGAAAGGATAATCCAAAAGATGTTATTTAATTAATATAAGTTATCAATTAGATAGAAATAGAGAGCTCAATGGATATTATCCAGAGCAAATATATTAAGAAAACTCAACATATAATTAAATGGTTATAAATCCAGAATTTATTTCAGCAATGTAAAGAAATTTTTTTTACAGTTGCTTCATTCAGACTATTAATGAATAAATGAATAAATTTATTTATTTATTAGACTGTTATTTATTTATTTATCTATTTATTACACCGTTAATGAATAAATATATGAATTTATTTATCCATCAGTGGTCTGAACATGACAATTGTAAAAAATTTTCTTTACATTGCTGAAATAAATTTTGGATTTATAACCGTTTAATTATGTATTATTAAGTTTTCTTCTCAATATATATATATATATATATCCAGCAAGGAATTAGAACACTCTCAGCCACTGGCGTGTGTACATTGTACAAAAAAGGCTAAAAGTCTGCCTTCTTTTACCGAGCACCCATATCTCAAAGGTAGAATCACCGACTGACGTCAATTCGGTCGGGTTTCAATCCTGGCTAAAAGCAATCGGATGTCTAACCGTACTGATGAGCTGTGATACAGCGAAACTGATCTGTCTGCGGATTACTATATATATATATAGTGTCTCGAGGCAGCAAATAATTTTTTAAACATATACTGTTAAATATAAGAGTCAATGAATGTCTATTATGTTTAATCATGAGCCGTTCTAAACGTCGTATTTTGGCTTAATTTCAGTTGAAAATAGAGACAAAAATTCTCCAACATTTGGATAATTTTGTATTAATTTGCTTCTAAGCTTTCGGCTCACATGATTACCGTCTAAATAACCTCTCTGAAGATGGCTCATGTGAGCCGAAAGCTTAGAAGCAAATTAATAAAAAATTATCCATTTATCCAAATTAAACTCGAACTCAAACTCCAAAAGGTGCTGGGCATGACGGTAAACTGCATCCGGTAGCAAGGCCTCTGATTGGCAGGTCCTGAGGAACATGGAACTACCTCTTAATTACTGTTGTTCTCAGGTTCACCCTGACCCGAAGTAGTAGCACCTGTACCGGGAAATAGTTAACTCCCAAACTGGGGTCAAAACACTATGAAAGTATAAAAATACACTTTTATAGAAATATATACAAAATTAAATTTACATTTTTCAAGGAAAATATTATCAACAATACATTTTTTAAGAAAAAATATTACCATAACACATTTTTTAAGGAAAAATAATTATTCTCAGCAAAACATTTTTGAATACAAAACTAGAAGACATTCTCAGATTTCTAAAATAAAAAAAGAATAAAAAAAATTTCATTAAAATCTGACCAAATCAACCTTCTTACTATAACCATATATACTTTGAAACCCCACCATTTTGGAATTAAACTCGTCTATGGCACTAAAACAATAAAAGACAATTTACCTTGTCTGCGAAAGCTGAGGAAGTTAAATTGCCTTGACCAGAAAAGAGAGAGTCATTTTCAGTTCCTAAAATGTTTATTTTACTTATTCCAGGTTAACTTTTCATACAATTATATATTTTGTTTTAGGTACGAAACATAAGTAGAGTTTAGCTAAAAATGAATTAGGCTAAGGGCAAAGACGAGGAGAAGGAGTTTGTGGCAGAATGGGGAGACGTGAAGTTCGAACGAGCATTTTTAGTGACTCATATTTGCAGCTGTCTTCATTTATGGCGTGAAGTGAGAAAAAAGTGCCCGAGGCATTACAGTTCCTTAAAATAGAAACTTCCTTTTCGAGAAAACCTTTGTATTCTTCTTACTATCTATTCTGCTATGAAAGTATATACACCCTACTTTCCCTTTTGTATTTTTTCCGATTTTTTCTAAATTTGTACCCCTACAAATAAATGAACGTCTTAGATCACCAGGAATAGTTGTACGTAAGGATCTCTGTTCTTTAGACCAATTTTCTTATATTCGATTTTATTTTTTGAAATTGAATTGTGGATTGATGAGAAGTACCTGAAGAAGTGACGACTTCCCCAGGCAACATACACGATAATAAAAATGTTCAAAAATTAAAAGAAAATACTTCGATTCATAAACTTATGTAAATTTAGAATAGATACCTCCAATAAATCGCTGAAAAAACAGCATAATACGAAGAATAAATGCCCTAGACTTGATAAAAACGAACTTTTTCCTTCAAAATCTTTATGTTTTTATTAAGACAATCGCATCTACCTCCCATTAGCATGGGACAGGCTAGCCTCCCAGAGAGTAAAATACTACGCCTCCTTGGCCTTACACTCTCGGCGGACCTCAAATGGAATGACTATATTGAATCCATTGCCAAATCTGCTGCTATGAAAGTCGGCTCCCTGTGCAGGGCCCGGAAATTTTTCCCACCTGAATCTATTCTGCACATATACAAATCTACCATCCGCCCGTGTATTGAATATTGCTGCCATATCTGGTCCGGTGCCCCTGCTGCTCTCCTTGGGCTTCTTGACAAAATACAAAGGAGGATCTGTAACGTGGTTGATACTGACTTGGCAGACCGGCTGCAGCCGCTCTCTCACCGGCGTGATGTGGCTTCCCTGTGCCTCTTCTACAAGTACTTTCATAGCTTCTGCTCCGATGAGCTTAGATCACTGGTGCCGCCTAAGCACGAATTTACACGAGATACTAGATTAGCAACTAGGTCCCACCCTTTTACAGTTAAACAAATAAGATGTAACCGTAAATTCTACTCCAACAGCTTCTTTTCTCGCGCTTCCCGCCACAAGTCTGCTTTCCCGACAGTTACAATCTCCAGGTGTTTAAATGTAGGGTCAATAGACACCTCCTATCACACTAACTCCCAACTATTCTCAGAACACTCTCATCTACCCAACCCCCATTCTCAGTATCCTTACCCGCCTATCACCCACCCTCTGACATTTCCTATATTTAATCAGCCTTTCTCCACTCTACGTAGCCCCCTGCGCAGTAGTGGCAGCGACATGCCTTGCTCGGGGTGAAACGCTTATAAAAAAAAAAATAAAAAAAAAAGAGTGAAAATCAAAATATTTTTTAATTATTTTTCAAATATTTTAAATCCTTTTTAACACGTTCGAAATTTTGGTAATAATCTTGTTTTTATTTTTGTTAGCGGAGAGCCAAATCGTCACGAAAGTTTACAATGAAAAACGTAATGTTACAGAATTAACTCCTTTTTTTCCAGTGACAAACATTAATTTGGAAAATCTTGAAAAATCAAATAATCGACGGATTTTAATGAAACTTTCAAGGCTTATTTATAAATAAATGAAATTATTTTTAAAATCATTGTTTTAAAAAATATTAGTAATATATATATATATATATATATATATATATATATATATATATATATATATATATATATACAATCCTACTCCTCCCTCCACGTAAATTCATAAAATTTCAAGTAATTCAATTCTGTAGACAAAAATGGTTTTATTAGTTAAACGCAGGACTTATTGGGGAATGTAAATCATGTATTAATTTTTAAAGCCTTTTAACGAAAATCTGCTCCTAATAGTAAAATAAACATGCATTATAACTATGACATTATTTAATTAGATGAGCTTTTAATTGCTTTAATAAATAATATAAATGCCAGACATAATATTCCGAAAATAATTTTTTTATTAATAATGAAATTTATAAGAATTGTTTTCATTTTCGTTTTTCTAATTATAATAATTTATAAAGTTTCAAAAATATTTAAAAAATATTTCCAAGACCTGTAGATATTAGGCTGGTAGTTTATATAGTGAAGACTGTATTTACTAATCGAAAATTGAAAAGTTTAATACAAATCATCTAGCCATCATATTTTTAAAATATTTTTCATCTTTGTGTGTGTGTGTGTGTGTGTGTGTGTGTGTGTGTGTGTGTGTGTGTGTGTGTGTGTGTGTGTGTGTGTGAAGTTTTTTTTTTTTTGTATGGTAATTTCTACATGTACCTTAAAAGGTTATGTGTTTCAGGGTTTCTTCCCCTTACTAGAAAAAATTCAACCTGAACCCTTTATTACTATCACTGGAATATATAATTCTTATTCCCTGTGCGATGTGTTGGTTAGTTCCAGCGACTTGACCCAATGAGTTGTGAGTTCACTACCAGACTACAGCAGTGGTGAACAAATAGCTTAGAGTGTTAATTTAAAGAGAGTTAATTTAAAGAGATATAACTACATTCTACCAGAAATGGCATTGCACAGGGAATGAGAATGATATATCACAGTGATCCTAATAAAGGGTGCGGTTCGATATTTCTAGTACCTGAAGAAGGTCGGAGCGTACAACGGCCGAAACGTCGTAAACATGACAAAATGAGGACAATAGTCTGAACAAGGTAAGTAGTGTACATACTACCTCATCTCAGAAATATAGACAAATACAAGCAGATAACAGCTCAAGTTCCGTACACTCCACTGAAAAGCATGGGATCATAGTTCTCGTCTAGCCGTTATGTTTCTGTGACAAGTAGATTTTTACAGGATGGAATTGCTCGTCCCATACCTAACCAGCATAGTCCCTTTTCTGAACTGGTTGCCAGCTCGATTTCTAATCTTCAGTTACTAGTCTCGATAGAGTTCAAAAAGCGTCTCCGCATCAATGTGGGTGACGAATTTTTTCACCGTGCAATCCTTTTTCTCACCGAAGAAACCTTGCAGGTCCATCGCTGCTCTATCGCTATTTTAATGGAAAGTTTTCAGAGAAACTATAATCCTTAGTTCCACTAATTCAAACCTTCACGAGTAAGACCTACCATACCACGAACATTGTAGTCTGTTGCATTCTCAGCGTCCTTCTGAAGACTCATATCTCTGTTGCCTCAAGTTGCTTCTTCATCTGTGGGAAGATTGTTCAGCTTTCACTGCTATATAGGAGGACTGATATTGCAAAACAGTTTGGCAATCTTTGATTCTAACTAAATTTCCTTGTTTCTTAATACTTTGCTTAACTTTTGGAAGGTATTTTCGCTATTACAATGCGTCTTCGGATTTTGGTGTCACATTTTTCTTCGGCTGTTAAAACATTTCCCAAATATTTAAGTTTCTATACTTGCTTGATTTTGGTATCACTAATTCGTAGTTGACATCTTTTGATGTTCCTCTTACTGACAAACATATGTTCTGTCTTCGTACAATTGATGGTTAGTCCTTTCTTCTTGCTTTCCTTTACTTGGTCTCTTCCTCTTGCTGACAACCATACATTCTGTCTTCGTACAGTTGATGGTTAGTCCTTTCTTCTTCCTTTCCTTTACTTGGTCTCTTCCTCTTGCTGACAACCATACATTCTGTCTTCGTACAATTGATGGTTAATCCTTTCTTATTGATTTTCTTTACTTTGTCTCTCCCTGTTACTGACAACCATACATTATATTCTTTTTCTTCTTGCTTTATTTTACTACCTTCAGTAGGAAATTCTCCAAATTTCTTTCTGTGTCTTCTATCAACAATATGTCAACTGTATATCTTAGATTAAGATTGTGCTATCCAATAAAATCATTGTAGGTCTTTTAGTTCAATTAAGAATGCTTCATTGTAAAGGTTCAATAATCCAGCGAGGTGACACATCATTGTCTTACGCTCTTTTCAATTTCGTATATTTACTGAATTTATTTATTATTCGTATGCAGGCAAACGGATTCAAATTTGCTGTAAATTACTATATTTGCATTAGGTTCACACAAGGCCACAAGAAGCACCCCAAAAAATCAAATTCAATGATCTTTAGTTTTGGTCAGGCAATATAGTTGGCTATTAACCCAGCCCGAGATACCCGAAGTTCTTATATACGAAGCACAGGTTGGCACAAAACCAAAGCCACAAGGATGAGGCCCCCCAGTAAGGATCGACTTTATTACTTAGTAGTAAGGGTCAACAAAGCTAACTCGTTAATCTTCCGTGTGTACTGTTATTATTCATTAATTTTTTATCATAAAATCACAGGTATAGAGTTCCTAGTGAGTATCGACTTAGTTTGGCACAAGGCCACAATATTCCCCCAGAATTCACTACATTATAGAAGTAATGATCCTCAATACGAGCTAGTTAAATATCACACTACGCTAATCCACGGAATAAATATTGTTGTTGACGAATATTAAAAATCATTTTCGTGTTACCCTTAAAATTTTCGTGTTACCCTTAAAATATATATTGTCCATTTCAGCATTTCAAATGATTTCTACATGCTAAATACTGATTTACTTCTGTAGATGGAATTCTACAATAGGCACGGAGGGTTGAAAATCATTTTTTGCAAAATTATTTTTTCATATTGCTATAAATTAAGCACTTACGATATATTTTTCGAATATATCGTAAGCCATTCGAAGTAGAATGTTATAAGGTAAGAGGCAGAGTTTTGGGATATGTGGAGAAGATAACGGTTAATTCTAGATTTGAATAGATTAAGACTGTAGTGATGAAGGAAGCATTTTCTTGGAAGCGGAGTCCGTAAAGCAGTTGTTCGTGGGAAGAAACGGTTCAAGTGGAATTTACATCTCATTAGTAGAATACGAAAGAAATGAAGGTGGTTCTCTACAATGTGCCTGTCATAATGAGTCTTAAAACTTGTGGAACAAAGGAATGTAGTTCATTTGAAAACTTTACCTTTTATAAAGTTAATATAGTGGGGACATTTTAACCTTTCCATTAAATTTTGCAATGTAAAAGTCATTGTAAATTGTTCTCCCTTCGGAAGCCAAAAATAGGCTAATCAATTTCTTAAAATGTTTAAAGATAATTTTTAAATGATTAAGTACTAGTTTGCGTTATGGTGCAGTGGATATCGGCTCGGAACAAGAAATCGAAGAGCCGCGTTCAAATTCCTGTTTGAATTCATTGCACTCACTTACGCGCAAATACCCTTGGGGAAGGTATTAATCCGTCTCTTCCTTTCAGTTATGGGTTAAATAACATGACAGATTGGGTTCTATAGCCTTGGCTGGCAACCAGTCTACCGCAGAAAGCAATGGCAACCTACTGCGGGATAATCTTCTGCCCAATCAGCCCTGTGTCTTTCGAGACATGATCGCCCAAGCGTGTTTCACGTATAGCACTTAACTGACTGACTATTTTGCAATTGTTTGGAAACAGAATGTGTAGGCATTTTATTCAGTTGAAGGCTTTCACTATTTACAAAAATTAAACTGGGCCCTTTTGTTAGCTTTCAGAAAATTTTATATATTTTTTATCATATTCGTGTAAGATTTTAAAGATGTTCTGAAAAATACATTTTTATTTCGTAGCTACTTGAAAACGGATGATATGAGCATATTCTTTTGGCTTCCGTAGAGTGGTCAAATTACAGTATATTTATATAGCAAACTAGACTTCCTCTTTATTTGTATAATTCTTTTTTCTTCTTTCTTTTTCCATATTCACTATCTGGATTGTTTAACCATCATCATCACCATAATCACCATCAGTATCCTTGACAGTTTCAATCGTTGGAAGACCTGAGGGCAAAAAAAGCAGACAACCTCCACCTGTCTGATTTGTTGACTGTGGCTCAAAATTCTTAACACCTGAAGAAGGCCGGAGCGTACAACGGCCGAAATGTCGTACAAATGGCAATAAAGATTAGGACAATAGTCTGAATAATGTATATCTTGTAAATACTACCTCATCACAGAAATATAGACAAATAAATAAAAATCAAATGGTTTATTTCTGGTCGCACGACCTATTTAAGATAATTTCATCCGGTGAAAGAAATCTATTATTTGTTCAAATTTTGTTGATAATAAACGTTTCGTTATTTTCATGTTGTCATTATTTGCCTGTGATATCAAATGTCTTATTCTTACTTTCCGCCGAAACCGGAATAAAAATGCAAATTGTTTCTCTTCAAATGTGTTTTTCTTGACAGCCTAACACTGTGTCAATTGTTCCAACCAGACAAAATGGCGGACAAGATGAAGAAGCGGAAAAAAATACAATCGAATCTTATTCACCTCCATTTGATAAACAACATTTGAATCAAACCAGTGTCTTCTTGACTTGTTTCTGTCTGTTCAACAAAAAAAAGCCAAATGTAACATAAAACCTGTATTTACGTTTTGTTTTAAAGATCATCTCCATCTTATTCGAGCTAATATTAAAACAAACAGTATTTAACCGCACACATACTCAGACGGAATATGACATAAGGCCGATTTTATAGGGGGGATTTGCACACGTATCAGGGAAGAAGCGAAAATGGAGACGCCTTAGGCAACAGCAATTAACCCCAACTCTAACTCTCCCAATTGTGAGAGATGCTGTCTTAAGTGGGCGAAGCCTTCTATTTACAGATGGATTTATGATCATATCACGCTGAAACGCCTGTTCTCGTACGATCACCGAAGTTAAGCAATGTAGAGTATGGTCAGTACCTAGATGGATAACCGCTTGGAAATACCAAGAGCTGTAAGTGTAGATGTGTGGTGGTGTAATGGATGATCACATGGTATTAGAAATCGGTGTTCTAATTCAAGTTGGGTTCTTTATATATACTTGTGGAAGATATGAATTCACTTCTTCCTTTAATTACAATTTAATTGGTAGAATTTGTATAATTAAAAATCATTATTATTTCTAAAATATTCTCACAATCTAAAAATATTTTTCCTTAGAAAGTTGCTAAATCAAAAAAAAACCCAAAGCAATCGAGCGATCAATTTACTTAATGCAATATAATACGAGAAAAAATAATCAAATGTTTAGGGTAGTTTCGCACAATACCACAAGTTGTTACAAAACCAAAACATTAGCCTAAAAACGAGTATTTTGTTCTCGTCAGATCGAGACTTTTATATGGATGTCATGCTATTCGAAAACAGCACCATATTTATTTCAGAAGTATGTAAATACAACCAATTTTTAAGATAGATCGTTAAAAATGAAGTACTTCTTTGATTTTTCCCAAAAGTTTGAAAGACACAATGTTAATATACTTTTTTCTCTCGTTTGGCAACTTGTCAGCGACTAATCTTGAATGAAAAAAGGACCTATATATATATATATATATATATATATATATATATATGTCCTATTTTCATTCAAGATTAGTTCAAGATTTCATATATACATACATATATATATATATATATATATATAGAGAGAGAGAGAGAGAGAGAGAGAGTTACAGAGAGAGAAGGGCCCATTTATAAAAGAGAGCGAAAAAAACAAACAGCAACAGGGAGGTCAGTGGAAATACTGGCCAATGCTAAATTCTAGTTGAAAAACTCAATATTAAAATTTAAATTCAACATTTATCCATTTAAGCCAGAAACTATTGCAAGAAAAAAACTAAAAAGGAAACATAAAACATGATAGAAAAAAATTAAACAATGGTGAAAAAAAAAACTTTAAACTAGTTTCAACTAGCAAAAGACAAAACTCTACTTCTATAAAGCCAAAGATTAGTATTTAGTTGCCAGTCGGCAAAAAAAAAGCTTTATTAATATGGAGAATTACTTTGATATTTCACAAAAATTTTGAAAGCCATTATTAATATACTTTGTTTTTTATCGTCTGGCAAATCGAAAAATTGCTATAGATAAAGACACAAGGAAATGCGTTATAGGATACTGTCAGATAACTGAAATAATTCTAGTAGTAAAACTGAAAGTGTGGGGGGGAGGCTTTCAATATATCAGTAAAAGTTGTATATGCACTGACAACACAAAGTACAGAAGAAGAAATAGAATCCTTCTACTCCATGTTTGGTTATACCAAGGCACAGTGAAAATCACAAGAAAGCAGAATCATTACGGAAGATCCGAATGCTAAAGTTGGCTAAGGAAGAGAAGGTGAGACGGTCGGCAATTTCGGACTAACACAACGCAATGGCCGTGGTAAGAAATGGGTCCAATGATGCACAGCGAATGACCAGATAATAACTAACAACCCGGTAACAAGAAGACGATGGACATGGAGAAGTCCAGGATGAAAAATTAAGAACCAAATTGATTGTTACTATCAACAAGAGGTTCAGAAACGCAGTCCTTCACTGCAAAGCCTACTCAGGTGTTCACTGCGGAAGTGACCACCTACCAGTTGTATGCAAACTACGGATAACACTAAGGCGATTAAAAAAACACCTAACACAGCCCTAAGGCTGCAATGCAATAGATGAAGTACTACTTTGATTTTTCTAAGAATGTTAATATACTTTTTTTTCTCTCGTTTGGCAACTTCTCAGCAACTAATCTTGTGCATGACCCGAACCTTTGGAAAATGTATATGGACAGTGTGAAAACGAAATACGAAGAACAAATTGGAAACGGGGCCGCACTAAGAGTAGCTTTAGTGACATCAGCGAACGAATTCTTCTTCTATGTGCCCTGTCCCTTCAGGACGTAGGCGATCATGGCTCTCCACGTCTCCCTATCCCTTGTGACTCTTAGTATGTTTGCTCCTGTTGCTCCTGGCAACCCCCGTTCCGTCATCCACCTGATCAGGCCCTGCAAATATTTTATCCGCTGCCTTCCTCTGTCTCTCCTTCCTTCTATCTGTCCAGTCAGTATCAGGTTCTCCAGGCTCTCCTTCCTCATTGCATGCCCCAGGAACTTCAGTTGTCTCTTCCTGATGCTCAGCATCAATTTCCTTTTTGTTTCCATTCTTTCTAACACCTCGTCGTTGCTTGTATGCTCAGTCCACGATATCCGTAGCATCCTTCTGTAGAACCACATTTCGGCCTCTTCCAGTTTTCTCCTCATTTTCGATGATATCGTCCAGCATTCACAGCCGTATTGAAAAACTGACATCACGTAGCAGTCTAGAACTCTTTTCTTCGTTTCTATTGAGATTTTCCTGTGTGTTAGTATTTTGCTCATCTTCTGGAACGCGTCCTTTGCCATGCCAATTCGCCTTCGGATCTCCGTGTACGACATCATCCCTCCAAAAAAGCACGTCGGAAATAAAATGAGTGGATCACTGAAGAGATTGTAAAAACTTGATGCAAAGAGACAAAAAACGATGCCAAGATATAGAACGGAATATAAGAAACTACATAAGGAACTAAGGAGCAAATGTAGACAGGCTAAAGAAAGATGACTCAATGACAAATATGGCAAGGTAGAAAGACTGAGCACAACAAAAATGATGATATGCATAAAATATAAAGGAACTAACATGACAAAAGACCTTCTCAGCAACAAGATGTGTAAAAGCAAAGGACGATACACTCATGCTAAAAAAAAGAAAAAAAATACTTCAGAGATGGGATGAGTATATAAGTGATCTCTTTCACGACAAGAGAGAGCAACCAACAATACACAAAAATACGAATGAACCAGAAACATTAATAACCGAAGTGGAATCATCAATAGTCAAATTGAATGGAAACAAAGCAGAAGGGCTCGATAGGATTATAATAGAGACGTTGATGTCCTTGGAAGGCTTTGGCATAGACAGACTAACAGAAATAATAAAAGAAATCTACAACAGAGGCAATATATCGGAGGGCCTAAGCAGATCAATTTTCATAGCGCTACCTAAGAATCTAGGTGCAAATGAATGTGAACTCCACCGAACAATCAGCTTAATGAGCCACATAACAAAAATCATCCTCCGGGTTCTGATGACCAGAGTGAGCAGCAGAATCGGTTCAGATAAATGATAAGAACAGTGTGACTTCGTTAAAGATACCGGAACAAGGAAGGCCATATTCAAGCTCAGAATGCTATCTGAAAGAGCAATACAAATGCAGAAGGACATTTATCTGTGCTTTATAGACTACACAAAAGCGTTTTTTACAAAGTACGCCACAAGGACTTGATAGAGATGCTCGAAAACATTTTCGGAAAAGAGGTTAGGATAATCAAGAATCTATATTGGCAGCAAACCGCTTTCGTACGGATAGGAGATGAATTCAGCAGGTATACAAAAATTGAAAGGGGCGTAAGACAAGGTTGTGCTTTCTCACCGATTCTATTCAACTTCTTCAACGAAACAATTTTGAGAGAAATAAAATCGTTGCCGGGATTCGTCATTGGTGGCCACAATCTCAACAATGTAAGATACGTGGATGACAAGGTGCTGATAGCAGACACAGAAAGAAGAATGCAGGACACCTTACAGGAGGTAGCAAGGGAAAGCGAGAAGAAAGGACTAATCATAAATTTCAAGAAAACTGAATATATGAATATATCAGCAAAAAGAAGACCCCGAAAGGTCAACTACATGTAGGAGAAACTAAAATAAAACAAGTAAAAAATTTAAATACCTGGAAAGGGTGCTGACAGAAGACGGAAAGTGCGATGTTGAGATCCAAAGACGCATTGACATGGCCAAGAAGGGATTTTAAAAGCTAACAAGAGTACTGAAAAACAGAAAAATCAAAGAATAGAGTGCTGAATTGCTATGTGATATTTGTCCTTATGGCAGTGAATGTTGGACGATCTCATCAAAGATGAATGAGGGGGTTGAAGCATCAAAAATGTGGTTTTGCAGAAGGATGCTGAGGATGTCATGAACTGAGCACGTGACCAACCATGAGGTGTTGGAGAGGATGGAAACAAGGAGAAAACTCATATTTAACATAAGAAAGAAACAGATGAGGTTCCTATGACATGTAATGAAGAAGGAGGGCCTGGAGAACTTAATACTCACAGGACGGATAGAAGGGAAAAGAGACAGGGAAAAGCAGCGCAAGACTTACTTGATGGGCCTGGAAAAGTGGATGGCAGAGCGGGATGTGGGAGAGATACCAAGAGGATAAATATTGAGAGCGACAAGAAACATGGCCAAGACGAAGTCCATGATCGCCTGCGTCCTGAAGGGACACGGTACATGAAGAAGAAAATAAAAATAGCTTCGAGAGAGTGAAGCAGTTAAGCGTCATCCGGTACCTTCCTTCGTAGAACCTCGGAGACTGACGTTTAGTCAGTCAGTTAATTGTTATACGTGATACACGTTTGGGCGATCATGTATCGAAAGAGACATACCTCGACAGAAGATTTCTCTTGCAGCACAGTTGCCGTTACTTTCTGCAGCAAGAATGAAACCGACTCCCGTCAGTTCGAGTCAGTGATCTCCACTTTCAGCGCTGACAACCATTACACTGCAAGCACATACGTTATTAGACGCGTGTACTATATTATATTGAATTATTATTGAATTACTATATTATATTGAATGAGGCTCAAGCTAAACACAACATCTCCTTGAATAAAATACTAGGGGTTTAATGTAGAAAAGTTTTTCATTTGACCGAGTCATGCCAACTTCGAAGTTACAGGAAGGCACCGTCCAATAATGAAATATAATCCTGACGGGTGAAGACATCATAACAGTGCCTTCAAGAAACTTTGAAGTCAGAATGACTCTGCTCAGTTAAGCGACAAACTTCTCCGCATTAATCCTATTAACGCCATATCTCTAACCCGATAACACGCAAAAACCTGCTTGCCATAATATCTACAAATCACTGAAAAAAACACAATCTTGGCACTAAGTATTATCACACCTCAACACTATATATATATATATAATAATTCATTAATTATATGACTTCAAGAAAGGCAATAGCCACTAAGAGGCAAGAGATTATTGAGTGTTTGAAAATATGATATATATATATATATATATATATATATATATATATATATATATATTTAGTGTAATGAGGCAGCAAGTAATTTTCTAAAGATATGCTGTTAAATATAAGAGACAATGAATGTCTATTATGTTTAATCAAGAGCCGTTCTAAACGTTGTATTTTTGCTTTAATTTCAGTAGAAAATAAATTTCTACTGAAATTAAAACAAAAATACGACGTTTAGAACGGCTCTTGATTAAACATAATAGACATTCATTGTCTCTTATATTTAACAGCATATCTTTAGAAAATATATATATATATAAGTAAGTAGTTAACCTAGAGCCAACGGATCTACCTAGGTTTCACCTAATGGATCATCAGGGCAAGTTGGTTATATATATATATATATATATATGCGTATATCAAAAACAGAAATGGGTGATGTTTCTAACGAGGGAAATTGGTATCGAAGAAAAAGTGCAAGAAGCTGTGAACGTTTTGTTTAAAGTACCGATTTATTGTTGCTATTATTATAATTACTACTTGCTTTTTATATATATTAAGTGTCTATAATGGTATCTGCGTTGCTACACGTGTTTCGAGTCTAATGTTGACTCTCTTCAGGTGAATAAACTTGTGACTTCACATGTCGAGATCCGTTTTGCTTTTCTGATGTCCAAGATATCGTGTATAAATAGATAAGTCAAGTGGCAAGTAGGTCAGAAAGTTCATATTGCGTGCGTGTTCTTTTCTTTCTTTCTTTTTTTCACACTCGCACGTTAAGTTTCTTCTGTCGCCTTCGTTGACCATAAAAGTTTTTTCACTGACTTGCGAAATTTCATTTCGTCTTTATACTTCAAAATTGTTTTCAGCGATTTTGATTCAACTCTACGGGTCATCTAGTTCTTTTTATTGTTTTTGGCTCCACTCTGGAAGCGTTAATTAAACGACTGTTTACACTGACCGGAACGATAAAAGCCGTGTTCAATAATGTCATTGTAGGTCATTCTAAGTAACTTGTGAATCTTCAATGGCATACTTTCGGGCTGTAAAAGGAATCAGATTTCCTTTTTCTATATTTGAATTGACCGCGAGCGAGTAAAGCAATAAATGTTTAGTCGCCCAATTAAGTTTTTAATCGAATGAGTCAATCGGGCGAGTGAAATCTTAAAGGCTGCACGCTTGTGCAAATTAACTGAACCAAAACGAAAAATGTCTTCCTATGATCCTCCACGCTTTTCCTGATCACGTATACGTCGTCTCTTGGTGTCGCTATTCTCTTCTGACCGCATTTTTACTTCAGTTTTGAACTGATGAAACCAGTTTGTTTTTTCGCTTTGATGATACGACTGACAGTTAAAAGGTTGACACCAATAATATCCGCGATGCCTGTTAGGCTTACCAGTTTGTTTTTACAATTTTCCTATGCTTCCTTGGAGTAACGTTCATCCCAGACAATGGCACTCGGGCAACTAATGACAGTCAAGACAATAGTGTCTGGGCGTGATAAAAATCTGATAATAATGGATGACGCAACATTTTTTAAAGCCAAACAATTTTCATCATCTTCTGCTTCTATGTGCTCTGTCCCTTTAGAACGTAAGCAATCATGGCTTTCCACGTTTCCCTATCCCTGGTGGCTTTGAGCACGTCTTCTGCTGTTACATCATGCAACCCTCGCTCCGTTATCCACCTGATTAGGTCCTTCAAATAGGCTATCCGTTGCTTTCCTCTGTCTCTTTTTCCCTCTATCTGGCCTGTTAGTATCAGGTTCTCCAAGCCCTTCTTCCCCATTGCATGCCCCAAGAACTTCAGTTGTCTCTTCCTCATGCTCAGTATTAATTTCCTTTTTGTTTCCATCATTTCTAAGACCTCATCATTGCTCAAATGCTCGATCCATCCTTCTATAGAACCACATTTCAGTTGCTTCAAGTTTTTCCTTCATCTTTGATGATATTGTCCTGCATTCACTGCCATATTGAAGGACAGACAGCCCGTAGCAATCTAGTACTCTCTTCCTTGTTTCTAGCGAAATTGTCCTGTTTCTTAATACCTTACTCAACTTCTGGAATGCTTCCTTAAATTTTTGTACCTGCTTGATTCCAGTATCCCCGACCTGTATTTGGCAAATTGGGCTGCCTTTATACATTCATATTACAGCGCATCACTGCAAATGATATATAATCTGAGGAAAAAAATAGAAATCGATTACACCCTGTAATTCCAGTGGGTCTAAAACTGACCGTATGGTGAAAGAAAAGAAATTAGAGCAGTTGTTTCAATTAATTTGCACAAGGGTATAAAAGAGATTCATATTACTGCAGAAGACTTCAAATGACCGAATCTGAAGAAAAAATAGAAATCGATTACACCCTGTCACTCCAGTGGGTATAAAACTGACCGTATGGTAAAAGAAAAGAAAACTAAAGCAGTTGTTTCAATTAATTTGCACAAGGGTATAAAAGAGATTCATATTACTGCAGAAGACTTCAAATGACCGAATCTGAAGAAAAAATAGAAATCAATGTCACCCTGTCACTCCAGTGGGTCTAAAACTGACCGTATGGTAAAAGAAAAGAAAACTAAAGCAGTTGTTTCAATTAATTTGCACAAGGGTATAAAAGAGATTCATATTACTGCAGAAGACTTCAAATGACCGAATCTGAAGAAAAAATAGAAATCGATTACACCCTGTCACTCCAGTGGGTATAAAACTGACCGTATGGTAAAAGAAAAAAAAACTAAAGCAGTTGTTTCAATTAATTTTCACAAGGGTATAAAATAGATTCATATTACTGCAGATAACTTCAAATGACCTAATCTGAAGAAAAAATAGAAATCAATGGCACCCTGTCACTCCAGTGGGTCTAAAACTGACCGTATGGTAAAAGAAAAGAAAACTAAAGCAGTTGTTTCAATTAATTTTCACAAGGGTATAAAAGAGATTCATATTACTGCAGAAGACTTCAAATGACCGAATCTGAAGAAAAAATAGAAATCGATTACACCCTGTCACTCCAGTGGGTATAAAACTGACCGTATGGTAAAAGAAAAGAAAACTAAAGCAGTTGTTTCAATTAATTTTCACAAGGGTATAAAAGAGATTCATATTACTGCAGAAGACTTCAAATGACCTAATCTGAAGAAAAAATAGAAATCAATGGCACCCTGTCACTCCAGTGGGTATAAAACTGACCGTATGGTGAAAGAAAGGAAACTAAAGCAGTTGTTTCAATTAATTTGCACAAGAGTGTATATAACATAGAAAATTGCTTTTCAATCACCCTGAGATATATATGTACTTTGACTAATGCTCAAGTGCTTAGTTCATTTCTTTTTTGTTTCCATTTGTTTCCCCTCTGCCTTTATACTCGATGAGTTTTTTGAGACGTGTTCAAAGATAAATTCAGTGTGTTCGTGTGCAGTGTTACCATTTTCATATGCTTCCTTAGAGTAACGTCCATCACAGACAATAGCTGTAGGACAACTAATCAACATCAAGACAATAGTATCTGGGCATGATAAAAATCTGATGCAACCACGGATAACGCAATATTGTTAAGGCCAAGCAAATTTCATCATACACCTCAAAAATAGATTCATATTATGGCATACCACTGCAAATGACCTAATCTGACAACAAAACAGAAATCAATTACACCCTGAAACTTCAGTTGATCTAAAACTGACCGTATGGTGAAAGAAAGGAAACTAGAGCAGTTGTTTCAATTAATTTGCACAAGAGTCTATTTTGTTCAGTTTCTTGTGTAAGGTAAATTTTGGGTAAAACAGCCTGAAAACTAATCTTTTATATTACTGAAAATAACTATTACTTTCCTCTGTGGTCGGTCAGTCAGTCAGTCAGTTGCCGTATGTGATACACGCTTGGACGATCATATCACGTTTGAGACATGAGTGACTAGGTAGAAGATTTTTCCCGCAGTAGGTTGCTATTACTTTCTTCGGTAGACTGATTGACAATCAAGGTTATACAACTCAATCACCCCATAGCTGGAGGGAGACGAGATAGATTCATACCTTGCCCAGGCGTATTTGTGCGTAACTGGGATTCGAATTCGGCTCTCCGATTTTGAATTCCTGGCCGATATCCATTATATCACAACGCACATTCTCTTTGGTACCTCGATCTTCTGAAGATATCATGAACAGAACACGTGACCAACTAGGATGTTTTTGGAGGAGGGACACGAAAAAGAAATTGATACTTAACATCAGAAAAAGACCGCTGAGATTTCGAAGAAACGTAGTGAGGAAGGAGGGCTTGAAGAATATGATGCTCACGGGGCGGATAACGAGCAGGAGAGACAAAGGAAAGCAAGGCAAAACATACTTGATGGACTTGAGGAGATGAATGTTGGAGCGGGGATTGAGTGGGATAACAGGAAAAGGTGTACTGAGAGCGACGTGGGATAGTAAGATGTGGAAGGCCATGATAGCCAACGTCCAGAAGGGTGAGGAGACATAAAAGAAGAAGAATACTGGATTGGCAGCAAGGTCTCATCATTTTACAGTCGAAATGGCTCGATATGATCGTATCAGTTTCTTATATTACACTTCTCCCTTGTGGATCTTTCCCCGGCTTCCTACTTCCCAATTAATTTTGATCTTCAAAAATCTAAATGCAGTGTCAATCGTTATCTTCTGTCTTAATTTTCGTTCTTTTATTGGCCTTTCTCCTGAACAATATATATATAGTCATCCGTAGACAGATTTCTTTTTGCTGTATCACAGCTCATCAGTACGGTTAGACTCCGATTGCTTTTAACCCAGGATTAAAACCCGACCGAATTGGCGTCAGTCGGCGCCCAGATTAAAGACGCTCACAGATTTTTAGAAATTCATTTGAAAAAATATTATCCTTATATTTTCTTCCCGCTTACGAAAAACAAAAACGAAAATTTGAAAGAAAGAAAAATAAATACGCATACTTCTTTCAACCACCCACCGAAAAACAAATTATAAAGTAATTAATATTTTTATAGAAAATCGTTGAGCAAATCGGATTTGCTTTTTTTATCATATATGAGATGGTGGTTTTAGTCAAACAGAAGAAAGAAACTACGAATTTATGTACCTCCACTCAATTGCAAAAAGACACAGTATATTATGCTGTTCAAAGGGCTCAGACTTACTAAAAACAAAGTTTTATCATCAAAATGTTTATGCTATTATTAAGAGAAAAGATCAAATTTTGTTGTTATCATTAAATATATATATATATATATATATATATATATATATATATATATATATATAATCGTTTCTAACACGTTCGAAATTTTAATTAAAATTTAACTTTTTGTTTTCCCTCGGCGATTCACGCTATGTTTACGTAAGGTGACTATTAAGAAAATGGAGTCGGTCGAGTAAAATGATTTTAGGGTAAGTAAAGTTTCCATCGCTCTCGACTGCCGGTCGAGTGATTTCTTTTTCAAACCTCAAAGGCTACAAGAGATGTTAGAGGAAAATTAATAAGAACAATTACCATGAAAGTAGTTCTAGAAAATCACAGGGAAGCTACGTTATGGTGGAGAAAATAGGATTGAAACTTGGAATATTCAATTTTTAGATTCAGCCAAGTGTGTGTGTGTGTGTGTGTGTGTGTGTGTGTGCGCGTGCGCGCATGTGCATTTCTGTTTATTCTAGTGTGTGAAATATTTTAATTACAATACTTAAATGACAAAATGCCTAATCTGAAAACGGCATTTCACGAATAACAGCGACATCAAAAGAAATTTTTCATGATATTCAGATGGCGCGAAACCCCGCCTAGGTTGCCCGGCGCTTACTTCATAGGTCCCCGATAAGATAATGTCTGCGTTAAAATATACTGAACCTTTTTTTGATTCGTGTTTTTTTTTCTTTTTCTTTGGGGGGTGGGGCAATAAAATAGATGAAAGGGGTAGGAGAAGAAGGGTGGAAGCCAAAGGCAGACATAAGCAATGAAGGCAAAGAAGGAAAGAGTCAGTGAAAAAGAAGAAAAACAGAAGTGGGAGTTAATGGGAGTGAAAAGCAAAGAGAAACGAAATAAAATAGGTAATGACAAGGAAAAGGAATTAATGTCAGGTAAAAAATGTATTTTTCTTACATTCTGATAAGAACAAGATAAGTGCCATATGTACTAATTTTTTTATTTTTCATGGACCACCCCCCTCTCTCTCTCTCTCTCTCTCTCTCTCTCTCTCCACACGCACACCCATTTTTATATATATATATATATATATATACTGATAATAATGTTACACATGATGGTACCCATCATTGTGACTGACACGTACATGCATATATATATATATATATATATATATATATATATATATATATAGTGTATCAAGGCAGCAGATAATTTTCTACATATATATTGTTAAATATAACAGACAATGAAAGTCTATTACGTTTAATCATGAGCCGTTCTAAACATCGTATTTTGGCTTTAATTTCAGGTGAAAATAAAGACAAAACGTGGTTCTAAGCTTTCGGCTCATATAAGCTATCTTCAGAGAGGTGACAGGGACGTTAACATAAATACATCCACCATCTGAGATAATTTTATCTTGTGTTGACGTAAAACGTTGCTATGCAACGATAAGACACCGAATAGCAGACGCAGTTCGTAAATTTATATATACACACTAAAAAATGCTACACGTGATGTTACCTATTATGCTGTTTGTCATAGGTGATGAACACATATGCACATGATTGCATGATTGATACACACACGCACATACATTCACTTACACACATACATCTAAACAGACACAAATACATATCCAGATCCATATATCCCGTGACTCATTAGAAGTGGTGTTTCTTTGGGAAAACACACACACACATTCTCTCTCTCTCTCTCTCTCTCTCTCTCTCTCTCTCTCTCTCTCTGTCACGCACACACACACACACACACAGATGAAAGCCCGTTCGTTTTCAGCATCAAAAAGAAACGAAAAGACAGGTGTTGAAAAGAAAGCCGGTCGGTCGAAACCTGGTTTTTTGAGCGCTATACTAAGCGAAATTGAAAAAAATAAATCATGCAATTTTCGACATGTTTTATGCAAACATTAAAGAAATTATTTTTTATCCGTCTAGACGTGCTTCTCCATTTTTTAATTTTTTTTTTTTTTTTGTTGCTAGATGCCACATTTGTTTTGTTTTGTTTTTGTTTTTTATCCAGTTTTTTCTTCAGCATGTTAAGCAAAGAAATAACATCCAATGAGACTCGAACACTACTCACGTACCTGGTCGTCAAGTGACGAATTTATCTCTATTCCCTATTCTTTATTCCCAGAGGTTGATATCCCCGCAAAAAAAAAAGAAAAACGTTAAACATGTATAATCTCACAATCTAATAAAAAATAATTTCAAAATATTTTAATTTACCAGCCGATTAATACACTTTCAGCTAAAAAGATGTGATAGAAGACAATAAGAATGCTGGAGAAACTAGTCGAAACAAAAAACACTGGCTAACACATATTTTTGCAGAAAGAAGCAGTTGAAATCTCGGGAAGGATGGAAGGTTTGGAAAGTTTGATATTCACAGTACAAATTGAGGGAAAGATGAACAGATAAAAACAGCAGGTCACATACTTGTGAACTTGAGTAACTAGAAGGGAGAACAGTGTCTGAAAAGCTAAAATTAATTTTAGCTACAAAGTACAGGAAGGTGTGAAGGGCCATGATCGTCTACTCCCTGACGGTACGCTATGAATAAATGAGTTGCTGATTTCGAAAATGAAATTTGCTTCTCACTTCAAGTTTTTAAGATGGCAGTGTTGGTGGCAAGGAAACTACTCAAAAGGAACCATTAGATAGGAATGTTTTATTCGAAAGATTTTATTATTTTAAGCGAAAGTAGCGTTGAATGCTCTGTCAATGAATTCCAAATGTTTCCTTATGAGGAAACGGTTAAAATTACCGTTACAATTTGTTTGGATCAAAGAGTGTCACATCCATTGCATTCGATAATCTTGACACTGTATATTACTGAATCCACATTTGGATAACTGAGTTTCTGTCGTGTTTGCTTATCATAATCAGAAGTATTTGCAAAGAAAAATGTAACAGTCAGTTTTCATGTTTTGTTTTTGCTTTCGACATCATATTGGAATGTAAACGCTAGTCTATCTCTGGTTCCCTTTTGTTTGTTCGACACGGCGTGCCCGCCTGATGCGGGGGTCAGCGATTTGTCTCGATCACCGAAATCTAATTTGAAAGTAAGCCAAGTATTCTCTCACTAAAGAATTACTAATATTCATCCAACTTGGTGCTATTCTAACAATATCATTTCTCACACATCCTTGGCAGGTGAATAAATAGATTCTTTTTTCCTTTTAAGTCAATTTCATGACAAGCCTACCTTTGAATTCGCAAATATACTTTTGTTGGTGACTTTCTTCTTCTTTTTCTTCTTCTTCTTCTTCTTCTTCTTTTTCTTCTTCTTTATGTGCCGTGTCCTTTCAGGACGTAGGCGATCATGGACTTCCACTGGCCCCTGCCTCTTGTCGCTCTTTACATTTTTTTCTCTTGATTTTATGTGATGTCATTTCATCGATTTGACAGTGAATGCTAGACAATCTCATCGATAATGAAGGAAAAACTTAAAGCAGCAGAAATGTGGTTCTACAGAAGGATGCTGAGGATATCATGGATCGAGCATGATGAGGTTTCTGTAAAGGATGGAAACGAAACGGAAGTTAATACTGAGAATTATGAAGAGACAGCTGTAGTTCCTGGAACATGCAACGAAGAAGGAGGTCTTAGAGAATCTGATACTAACAAACCAGATAGAGAGATGGGAAAAACAGCGTGTAACGTACTTGACTGGCCTGAGCGGATGGATAGCAGAACGGGATTTGCTTAGTATTACAGGATAAAGTGCGCTAAGAGCCAACAGGGATAGGGAGACATAGAAGGCCATGATCCTCTATGTCCTGAAAAAACAAGGCACATAGAAGAAGATCTTTCCAAAACCCCGCTCCGCCATCCATTTTCTTAAGCCCACCAAGTATGTCTCACGCTGCTTTCCTCCTGTCTCTCTTTCTCTCTATCCTTCCGGAGAGTATTAGATTCTCCAAGCCCATCTTCCTCATTACGTGTCCCAGAAACTTCAGAGTTTAGATATTCATAAAAGTAAGGTGATTTGAAAACATATTACCCAAAACTTGTTTGGGTGTTCTCTCCTTCCGGCTGGTAGAACAGGAGTGGACAGAAAGGGGTAGTGCGTCCGCTAGCCAGTAACCAGTGAAACAACCAGCAACTAGTTACGCGGCCGGAAGTCAGTGAAACGTTCAGGCAGTGAGAGTGTAGAGTTTGTTTTCCGTAGCCTGAACTTCGTGAGAAGTCAAATAAAAAAGTCCCATTTCTCGAAGAAGAAAAAAAAATACTCTGTATTGATGTCGACCACGATCCTAATATTGGAACAAATCTGCAAGCACCGTTATATTCGCTTACAGCCGACCTTGGATATCATCATAGCAATGACATACAGAATAGAATCACGACACCGTTAAGCTTCCACAAATATAAAAATCTGAGGACATCCGGCTGATTTACTGTTTTATTTTAGGACACCAATCTGGAAAATCTAAATAAACAGGAAGTAAACTTGTTGCAAGTTCATATTGCCCCTAAACCCATATTCAACTATAAATTATGCGAAAAAAATCTATATTTCACCAGTTTCATGCGTCCTTACTCCAGAATGAACTCTTGCTAACACTATATATCCTACGCCTCTCTCGAGAGAGAGTCAAGTTGGTAATAGTAACACTTCAATAATAGAGTTGGTAACAGTAACACTCTAGGTGTTAGTATGACTGACAGTCATACTAACACCTTCCACATTTTGTATTGTTATTTCTTGTTAATATATATTTTCTTATTTCTACCCTGGTGGTCGTGTTATTCTTTTCGGACCTTAACCTAGTCCATAACACCCAGGCAACACAATGAATATACGCAAAGGTTATTCTTAAATATATTGAAATATAAATATATTAAGTATTTTGATTTGAAACTGACGCTATTTAAAATTCCAACATTATACTGTATATATACTATATATATATATAAGTCAAGATGTTTGCGTGTGTGTCTGTTTATCTGTCTGTATGTCCTTTGTACAAATCCACAATTTTTATCCGATTCTCACCAAACTTCACACAAATATTTTTTAGGATGAGTCTGAGCTCTAGGACCATGGATTAGTTTTAAAGCTTTCATTACACCCGAGCAACACCGGGCTATACTGCTAGTCCATAATAATTAACGTGTACTCTTTAGTAACTTTAAACTTATTTTCAGACAGAAATATTCTTGAAGCATAGAAGATTTTAAATTATGGACATGATAAAAAAGGATGTTTGTTTACTTTTCTGTCATGACGTTAAGGAAAATTAAAAACAAAACTATGCATAACATTACAAATGGTCAGTAAAAATTTTAAGGACAAATAACGAGAAGAGACGACTTGGAAATTTTGGCACTCACGCGAAGGCAAGAGGGATAACGGAAAGCAATGCATAACCTGCATTATGATCTTATATAAATTGTTGCCAGAACAGGTATTAGAAGAGATAGAAAACAACTTTACGAAGGGCTACAAAGGACAGGAAGTTGTGGAGAGTTATAACCGCCCACGTTCTGAAGGTATACGACACATAGAAGAAGATGATAAATACAGGGAAAGCAAAATAGCCTCATCACTTACTACTATTAAAATAAATTGACCTTTCTTTAAATGCTCCACATTTGTGACCTTGCGCCAAACTAATTTGGGATGAGCATCTACTTAAGGCTTTTGTCACCTAGTAATAATTAAAAAAAACATTCATCAGCAGATGTTCCCCTATTGTGGTGCTGTGCCAGACAGACCTAAACTGAGTATATTTAGAGGTGAAAATAAGTGCATGAAAACTACTGTATTTATTTGAGAACGTAAGGAAAAAAATATTTAGGTTGATTCATTTGTGAAGACGGTAGATAAAAACTAAAATGCATGTCACGTTCATGCGCGCATGCGTGGGATTTAATACGCGCATGCGTGGGATTTAATACGCGCATGCGTGAAAATAAAGAGAAATGCATTTTTTCTTCTTTCTTTTTTTTTTTATTTTTTCGTTTTGCTTTTTTTCTTTTTTTTAAGTGATGCATTGAACGTAGATTAAATCGTATATTTTCCGCTGCTAGTACATAATGCGAACGCGGCTGGCCGCTTGTCTCTAATGAAAGCCAGGCGAGTAGCATCAGCAAAAAGCTTGAGGAAGTTTAATGGTGAAACATTCCTAACTGATAGACTGCGATAAATGGAAGGTAGAAATGTGTGGCGATCATATTACGAGAATCTTCATAAGGCCAGACTAGATAAATAGAAAATGGCAGAAAATGAAGAACACAAACAAGAAAATGGCATCGAATTAAAGTGCAATTATATATATATATATATATATATAACATAGTACACTTGGTATGTAATCCGGGTAAATTCCAAAAGAGACGAACGCGAGAGAACTTAATGTTAAATTCATTTATTTAATTTAACAGAGTAATATTTTATAAAGGATTTTCGATTATTACCTTGGATAATACATATTTCACCGTTTTAATTTTTTTAACGCGGCTCGGCAGATCTAAATGGTACAACCGTAGGAAATCGAAATATCACCCCACCAAAAAAATTCCTTCTCTTTTATTTGATTAAATAAAAGAGAAGGAATTTTTTTTTTTTTTTTTTTTGGCTTGGGTGATATTTCGAATGCCTACTTTTGTACAATTTGGATCTGACGAGCCGCGTTAAGAACATCAAAGCGGTAAAATATGTATTATCCAAGGTAATAATCGAAAATCCTTTATATATATATATATGAAATGATTTGTTTGAACATTATTTTTTATCGATACTCGTATTTATGTAGATATTCTGTTTTTTTAATTAAACAGTATTATATATTTATATCTACCGGCCTGATTATTTACGATAAATTTTTATTACGAAAATGTGTGTCATTCGGCAGGATTCGAACCTGCGACCCCTATCCACATAGGGGAAGCTACCATATGATCTGGCACGTCTTAGATCTCTCGACCACGAATGACCTTCAGTCTAAACGAGGTTTTAATCAAGCCTATATAACACTGTTTTCGATTTATCGCAATAACCATATCTGCTTTGAAATGTATCGTAATGTCAACAAATGTAAACATGTTACGGAAATTAACGAAGATTAACGAAACTTGGTTATAAATTGTCGGTTGTTTATAACCAAGTTTTGTTAATCTTCGTTATATATATATATATATATATATATATATATATATATAACATCCCTATCGAAATATCATTGGTATCTAAAGGTAACAAAAAAACCACCGACAATAAAGTGGAAAATTCTAAAAGAAGCTAAAGCATGTAAGTCTTTAAATGAACCATGTTCATTACGTCTATATGAAAAACTATATATTATCAAATCACTTCAGAATAAAAATCTATTAAATAAACGCAATGAGATAAATGTCATATGTAGACATTGCAAAACGTTCACATTAGAATATGGATAAAAAAAGTTTAATGGAATAATATGCATCTCAACAATAAGTAGCTTAAGGAAAATAATAACTGAAGAAATATCAAAATAAAATAAATTGGTACATAAAATTGTTTATAAAAAAAATTAAAAAACGTTTTACAATAAATAAATCGATATTAGAAAGATGGGATAAGGATAGCAGGAAGTAAATCAGGAAAAAATAAAGATGTTACTTGTAAATCAAAGGTTTTGAAAAAATTAGAACTAGAAAAGCACTGATAAGAAGAATAAAGTTCTTCTCTTTTTTCACTCTTCTACTGTTCTCTAGGATGGGAGACCAAAATGATCAGAAAGCGAAAAGGACAATCTTGGTACTAAATAGGCACATCACATCAAAGACAATAAAACTAAGTGAGAAGCAATAAAAATAAAAGAAAAGGGGAAAAGATAAAATTAGGTTAAAAGCAGGTTGACATGCTGACCGTTGGGGAGAAAAAGAAGAAAGGAGGAAATGAAGGAAAGAAAAAGGAAGAAGAAAAGAAAAAGTTAGTATGTATTCTTTGGGTCCAAATTCCAAAATAAATCTTCTCTCTGATTTGTTAAAAGGAACAAACACGTAAATGTTATATCTTCCCACATACATAAACAGCAAACCGAAGGTTTTTTTTGTATTTAAATGTAATTCATTTGCACAACCAACATCCAACATTGCCTGATGAAGAGAATCTATCTCGAAACATAGAAATTTCCGTGTCGCAATGCACAATTAATTCATAATTGTATGATTATATTAAGCTTTATAATATTTATTTTATTGAGCACTGTTTATAATAAAATAAATGCCGGGGTACTCAAAATAGTAAAACCTTGGGTACTCTTCACCAGGATATATATATATATATATATATATATATATATCCAATGGAATAAGGAACGAAGAAAATATTAACAGCGTTCAAAAGATTAATTTAAAACAGTGCTCAATATAGAAATAGAGATATGAATATTTATTATAAATTATAATTTAGAACGTGTAAAATTACAATCTACTACAAAGTATACATTTTGTTTCGACATTGAAAGAACAATGTTTCATCAGGTAGTAAACGCTAATTTGCACATGTTCTAAACTATAATTTATAATATAACATTGAAATGTTACAATATCACTACAAAAGTAGCTATTTTGTTTCGACACTTTTTGTGTCTTATCAAGTGATGTGGTTATTTCAAAATGAATGGCTTTAAAAGGTTAAGAACAAGCAAGACCTCTTTCATCAGGGAGGCATTATTGTATGTACAATGTGGACCAATAAGAATAAAGCAACTTTTACTTTGGAGAATATGTGGGAAGACTTAAAATTAATCTTGGTGGGCATTGGTATTAAAATTTTATAAAATTAAGATCAGCATTATTAATTAACTATTATATCTACTATATTTTTGTTGCTAAAAAAAAAAACTATATATATATATATATATATAGTTTAACAATTTCGTAGATTTAGATATATATAGAGGTTTATCAATAAATATAGATATAAACGCAAGTATACACACATATATAAATATAGTGGGTGTTAACAAAACAGTGCACAATGTAATATAACAGAGCTATTAAGTATATATTAATAAATATATATATTATCCGATGTCTATAGCACAACTCAGAGTTTCATTTGCTATGCAGTAATCAGGTGCTTATTATGAACAGGCCGTTCCGGTATTTGACTTTTTGGTTCTCGCGTTGTTCATGATATTATAATGACAGTGTTATGGTGCCCTATCTACTTTGGAATGAACTCTTCCTTCTTCATAAATACTAATATAGAATTATCCACCTAGCAATAAATACGAAAGTATAGTATGAAATACATCATTTTTTTTAAACTGGAGTGGCCTAATTATGGCTGGTAGTATATATATATATATATATATATATATATATATATATATATAAGGAAATATTTGTAATAAAATACACCAGGAGTAGTAATATTTTAAAGGCTTACTGTTTCGAGAAAGAGAGAGAGAGGCAGATTTAAAGTCGTTATTCTTAATTTGATATTTTTATTACCTCAAATATTATCATTGTGGACACGGCGTATTTTAAAAAGAAGCTCCATTTTTCCTTTTTAGACACTGTGTATTACGTCTATCGGCCTGCGCATTCAAGAAATTGTAGTAAAAATGTGTTCTCTTGCGTGAATCGAACCTGCGCCCTTCTTTTCTAGGGGGAAACCACTCTTTAATCTGATGTTCTTTACAGCTCGGCCACGAAGAACGTCAAAGGAAGCCAAACTCTGATTTACCTTTTTGCAGAAAATACATTCTCTTCACAGATTATTTTTCTCGCAGGGCATTATCTAATAAGAATACTTAAGAGCCAATTGCTTATGTTCTGTTTTCAGTCGACTAGGTTGTTAATGACAAATCGCGGAGAAGACAACAGCTTAATCTGTTTGACAGAGTTTAAGATCTTCTGTTCGAGAACATAAGCCTAATTGTTATTCTATTTAATATCGGATCTCTTCATTGTTCCACGTCTATTGTCATCTTCAAAGACGGTGGCTTAAATAGTTTCTGCCTATGACGTGATCAAATTTCTCTTTGAAGAAGCTGGATGTAAAATGATTTGCTATTTCAATCAACCGAATTGTACTCTGCAGCCAAATTAAATTTCTTGATGCAGGAGAAGATCGGTTCTGCCGCAGAAATGGGTTGACAAGATATTAAATGACAATGATGTGCTGGCGGTTATGGTGTAAGTGATTTTGCAGAGGAAAGCCTTTTGAAGAAGCCCAATATTGTCGTTTTAACATTCATCAACTGAATGCTGGATTTTGGACACAACAAAAATGACAGCTCCAGAATTTGACAAGAAAAAGGAGGACGAACAAACTTGAGGATAGATAGATAGATAGATAGATAGATAGATAGATAGATAGATAGATAAGCAGACTCAGATAGATAGATAGATGATCACACTCAGATAGATAGATAGATAGATAGATAGATAGATGATCAGACTCAGATAGATAGATAAGGAGACTCAGATAGATAGATAGATAGATAGATAGATAGATAGATAGATAGATAGATAGATAGATAGATAGATCAGACTCAGATAGATAGATAAGGAGACTCAGATAGATAGATAGATAGATAGATAGATAGATAGATAGATAGATAGATAGATAGATAGATAGATAGATAGATAGATAGATAGATAGATAGATAGATAGATAGATAGATAGATAAAGAGATAGATAGATAGATAGATAGATAGATAGATAGATAGATAACGAGTTTGACATTAATTTTATTCCTCGTCTTCTAACCATAATGACATTTTGCTGAAGTTTTCCTATTTAAATTAAACATTCATTTATTATATGCCGTCACTTGGATATCTCTATTTTCACATGTGCCAAAAAAAAAAAAAAATGAAAACGCAAACACAAGAAAATATAACTTGAAAAGCTAGTGCAATTAGCATTAATCTACTCGTCAAGTCTGTAAAAGCGACCACCGTAATTCATGGTTGACACTCGAACACCCGTAATGAATAACTGATGGATTCCATGCCACACCCGGTGTTCCTCTCATATGGCTTTATTTACACAGGCAACTGCTGAAAGTAGTTGGTTGCCTCTTAAAAGGGCGCTCTCTCCAAAATAATTTTTGCAAGTTATAAATGAAAAGATTCTAGCTGGCATTTTTCAAAGAAAATCAAATCCGGAAACAATAGAATTTTTTTTTTAATCGTCTCAACCCAAGCAAGACAGAACAGCCACTGAAAAGATGAAAGAGAACAGACCACAGTACTTGTCGGAGAATGGGTAAGAGAAGGACGAGTACATTGGTGTAAAGAGAGCTGCGTGAGAGCAAAGTGTAAATTGAGAAGAAGGATGGGAGTCAAGGAGATAAGAGATGACAGTTGACGTTGCATTTAAACTCTTGGAGATCGTAACTATCAGGGAAACAAGAATACGGAAGAGAGTTCCACAGGCGGGAAGTGCGAGAAAAAAGCTGTTAGAGTAGAAGTTGTGGTTACACTTGATTGATTTCACAGTAAAAGTATGGGCATTGTTGCTAGTCTAGTAGCGGGAGTAAATTCGCGTAGGGAGCGACACCAAAGAGCTAAGCTCGTCGGAGCAGAATACGTAAAAGTATTTGTAAAAGAGACAGAGGGAAGCTACATCGCGTCGGTGAGAGAGAGACTAGAGTCGACCCGCTAGATCAGGATCTACTACGTTGCAGATTCTTTGGATCTTGTCAAGAACCACAGAGTGAACAGCAAAGGCGCCCGACCAGATATGAGAGCAGTATTTAATGCACGGGTGGATGATAAATTTTTAAATGTGCATGATGAATATAGAAGAGAAGAACTTCCTGGCCTGACACAAGGACCCGACCTTCTTAGCAGTAGATTTAGCTATTAATTCAATGTAGTCTTTCCACTTCAGGTCAGCTGAGAGAGTGAGACCGAGGAGGTGCAATGTGTGGCTTTCAAGGAAACTAGCGTGATCCATGCTGATGGCGGGTAGGAAAAATTGCCTAGGATGGTTAAAGGATAGCAGCTTCGTCTTGAAAGCATTAAAGTTTACGAGCCATTTCTTACCCCCATTAACTGGAGGTTCTTTTCAAGAGAAGCAGCAAGGTTTGTTTTGTCTGTATCGGCAGATTTCTTAGAAAGGCGAGAGTAAAGTTCTAGTTTTGCCTTTCTTAAGTGCCTGGTATATGTTCTCATTGGTGGTCGTCGAAGAACAGGCAGTGGGCTATGAGTTGTTGAACCAATTCAGCATTGATGATGGCCTCGAACACGTTGCCAAAAAAGGGTAAGAGGCTGGTGGGACGATAAATAGAGGGATTTGAGGGTTTTTCAGGGTTCTTAAAAACAGGAACCCCCAGATGGGGACTTCCAGCAGTAGAAAAGCAGAGACTAGTTGTAGAATTTGGAGAGGACAGAAGAGAGTTCAGAGGCACATTGTTTTAAAACGGTGATTAGGATTCCGCCACCTCCGCTAGTCTTATGGGGGCCAAATTTTGAAATTATTTTAGAGACCAGCGAGGAGTTAATGTAAATGTCGCTCATTTGAGCCTCAGTCCTAGGTGGGAAGTAGGGTTCGGATATTCCAGACGAATTGGAGAAGAATCTGCGAGAAGGGCACTCAAGGTGTTAGAGTAGTGTTAGAAGCACGGTCATATATTTATTAAAGGAGGGATAAAATGTTTTCTGCTGTTTAGCACATTTTTGCAGATCCGCTACTAGTCTTTTCAGCCAAACTTGCGCGTAGCTATATGCTGCTTTGTTCTGTCGGCAAACATCAGCTTAGCGTCGTTAAGGATCCTCTTATACTCGTTGCCAGCGGAGGCAAATAGGCGCCTATTATTGTCAGACACGTGGCTCCGTTAAAGCCGGAAGTAGTGATTTCGGTGGACTATGGCGGCCGGACAGGCAGGGGAGAACCGGGGGTGGGGAAAATGGGGTTTAGGTGAAATTTCCTGGCTGGGATGAAAGCATCAATGCCAGCTTTCACCCAGGAGGAGACTTAAGAAGCACAGTCTTCAACGAGGAGACAACAGTTTATTTCAATGGACGTCGCACAGAAAATCTCGTAGCGCTTCCCAATTCGCCATTTGATAGCAGTAAGAGATTCTGTTGGTCGGAGGTTCCTGGGGGAAAGGGGAGCGGAGAGAGATATTAGAAGGAACCCCAATGTGATCACAGTTGCCAAGGCAAAGCTATATGGCATGGAAGAAGTAAGGGATAGAAGTGAAGAAGAGATCTAGCAGAGAGGCATGTCTCTCACGCATACTGGGTAAACGTGTGGGGAAGTCCGCCATTTCCGTGAGAGACTGGGTGATCACAATGTTCAGTTTGCAGATGCCAGCAAGATCAGTAACAGAGCTTTCCAGCCAATTGACATGGTGGGTACTGAAGTCACCACACACAAATATGTTGGCAATGGCCTTATCTATATTATCAGATATACTGTCCAGCAAGGAACAGTCGGGCAGAGAAAAGGAGCGATAGAGAAAGAAAAGATAGCTGAGTTTAGTAGAGCGAGACGGAGGCACATGTATTGATGTTCAGGAGATTCAAGAGAAACCTCCCTAGCCAGAGGGAAATGTTTGCTAACATAGACTCCGAGGTCATGCATCTGGACGTTGGAGTCCTTTCTAAAGAGAAGGGCGTAATCTGGGATCGATAAATCAGAGGAGGGGATTGAGAGGTTCTGGTTAGTTCACAGAGCTAGGATGTCTGGGGACTTTTCGTGGGGAAAAAGTTGCAAAAGTTGGTACGAATATCACGGATGTTATTGAAGGAAATGTTTCGGTGTTAAAGTGATTTTTGTGAGGCTGGTTTCGCATTGTATTCGTAGTTGTGGGTATTTTTGATAAGGAGAGACTTCGAGTAGTGTTAGAAGACGGTCATCAACTACGACATGCGTAGGAAGGGAACTGGCGCAGACTGAAGCACAGTGTGGCCTCAGTATCACCCACCGGAGGAACTAACAGTGACACCTATCCATGCGTACAAGAACCCCGATATTATGCAACTGTTGATCAGAGTATTCGCTCAAGACGCTACGCAAGAGTTAGGGGTCCTAACTACCAGGTTACATTTTTCGGACTGTTGTCCTCATCTTTATTACCATATTCACGACATTCTGGCTTTAAACTTCTTCAGACAGTTGAAATTATGAACTGAACCTTTTATTTCGATTACTGGGGTAGATTTTTCTTGTTCTATAAATCCTGCGACTTTCGGGTGTCTCAGTCATGGTTCTTTTACTCAAATCGCGAAGGTTTATTGTTCACCACTGCTGTAGTCAGGTATATAACTCACAACTCTTTGGGCCAAGTTACTGAATCCAACCAACGCTTTTACCCACTGGGCCATATGTTCTTGAGGATGCAATATGTCATTTAAGAAATATAGACAAATATAGTAGGATTTTGTTTGTTCAAAGCCTTAGGAAACTACAAAACCTCCTACAGAAGGTAGCGAAAGAAAACGAGAAGAAAGGACTAAACATAAACTACAAGGAAACTGAATGCATGGTCATCAGCAAAAAGAGGAATCCAAAATGCCAAGTGAAGGTTGGGGATGCTAAAATCAAGCAGGGACTGAAATTTAAATACCTGGGAAGTGCTCTAATAGAGGACGAAAAGTGCAACGTTGAGATCCGAACGTGTGTTGGCATAGCCAAAGATACATTTCAAGAAATTAGTACGGGTCTGTTATATGATATCTGTGCTACTATATGGCACCGAATGCTGAACAACCTCCTCAAAGATGAAGGAGTGACTCGAAGCAACAGAAATTTGGTTCTACAGAAGGATGCTGAGGATACCACGGACCGAATATATGAGCAACGATAAGGTTTTGGAGAGGATGGAAATGAAAAGGAAACTTAAACAGAGACAAGGGATAACCATGCATTCTGTCTTCTTGTAGTTTATTCTTCGTCCTTTCTTCTAGCAGACATGGAAAGGAAATTACAGAAACCCTTATAGAAGGTAGCAAGGGAAAGCGAGAAGAAAGGACTAAACATAAACTACAAAATAACTGAATGCATGGTCATCAGCAAAAAGAGAAGCCCAAAAAGTCAATTAAAAGTTGAGTATACAGAAATTTATACACTTGTAATGCGTTTTGGTGCAGTGGATATCGACTCGGAACAACAAATTGGGGTGCCGAGTTCGAATTCCAGTTGAATTCCTTGCATTCACTTGCGCACAAATACCTTTGGGAAAGATATTAATCCGTCTCTTCCCTCCAGTTATGGGTTAAATAATAGAACAAATTGGGTTCTATAGCCTTGGTTGGCAACCAGTCTACCGCAGAAAGCACTGGCAACCTACTACGGGATAATCTTCTGCCCAGTCAGTCATGTCTCTTTCGAGACATGATCGGCCAAAGCGTGTATCATGTATGGCTCTTAACTGACTTCTACTGACTGTGTTCTAACAGAGGACGGAAAGTGAGACACTGAGAAGCGAAGGCGTATTGACATGGCGAAGAACGTGCCAAAAACTGAGTACGGTATTGCGAGACAGGAAGATTTCGTTGGAAACAAAGAAAGGGATACTGGACTGTTATGTGATGTCTGTCCTCCCGTATAGCAGTGAATGCAGGACGATCTCCTAAAAAATGAAGGAAAGACTTAAAGCAACAGAAATGTGGTTTTACAAAAAGGATGCTGAAGACACCATGGACCTAACATGTGAGCAACGACGAGGGTTTGGAGAGAATGACAACGAAAAGAAAACTGCTCAACATCAGGATGAGACAGCTGGAGTTTCTGGGATGCGTAATGAGGAAAGAAGGCTTAGAGAATCTGATATTCACAGGACGGATTGAGAGAAAGAGAGACAAGGGAAAACAACGCGTGACATACTTGATGGGCTTAAGCAAATAGATGACAGAGCAGGGTTTGGATAAATAACAAGACAAAAGGTATTAAGAGCTACAAAAATAGGAAGATGTGGATGGCTATGATCGCCTACGTTCTGAAGCGACACGGCATATAAAAGAAGATATAAGAAATTATATCTGAAATATAGTCAGTTTTACAATTTGCTTGACAGACATTTGATATGACATGAGTTGGATATGCTGAAAGTTCTCGTATACTAAAGATCTTCTCTCTGATATGTGCGAATGACTCAATGGCGGGTTAAATGGAATAGGCACGCCTAGATCAAATTCTGATCAAGTCACTTTGCTCTAATACCCTTTAAAAAGGCATGAATCTAAATTCATCCTGCTATGTGGTGCGGACTGGGTTCTCTTGCCTTGTGTGGCAGAGTCTAGAAGGACACCTCTGAATTCAAATCCGGCCTGTAGTGGGACGTGTTCCGTTCGGCTGTTTTCGTCCTAGGTAGACCTCCAGCTGCTACGGCTGCAGTGCATGCGGTGCCTCTCCCCGACACCTGATGGATTACGAGAGTTGTGACGCATGCATTTCTTGCTACCAACTCTGAAAGAAATATAACAATGATGTCATATTGTACTGTACTTGTTCTCTTTCTTCTTGGATATCGATATCACCAAAATGTATGTGCCTCTCTCTCTCTCTCTCTCTCTCTCTCTCTCTCTCTCTCTCTCTCTCTCTTACACGCATATACACACAATCTTACTTTCTTTTTGTCTTTATGGCTCTCTTTCTATCAAACTCTTTCTCTCTCTTTCTCTCTAAAGCTTTCTTCCTCTTTCTCTTTTCCTCTTATTTATATTCTTTCTCTCTCACACAAGCTTTATTTCTCTCTCCTCTTTCGACTGCTTTTAGGAGAGATCCCCTCCACACTTTCTCTCTCTCTCTCTTTCCTGAGATCTCACTCTGATTTTCTCTTTAACTCTCTTTAACACACTGGCTATTTTTTCTCTTTCTGGCTCCCTTTTCTATCTCTTCATCCCTCCTCTCTCTCTCTCTCTCTCTATCTATCTATCTATCTATCTATCTATCTCTTTCTCTCTCTCTCTCTCTCAGGGTTTCTCTTTCTCTCTTCATCTGTATTCTCCTTTGGGCCGTTTTCTTGTGTGTCTTTCACTCAAGAACTCTATCGGATTCTCTCATTTTAGATCTTTCTTTCTCTCTCTCTCTCTCTCTCTCTCTCTCTCTTTCTATATCTATCTATCTATCTCCACACTCTCTTTCTCTTGGTCTCTTTCCTCTCTCTCTCTCTCTCTCTCTCTCTCTCTCTCTTCCTCTTCCTCTTCCTCTCTTTCTCTCTCTGACACAAACCCCCTCTCTCTCTCCCCCACTCTCTGGTTCACATTTTTCTTTCTCTCTGTTGTAAATTCTCTCTCTCTCTCTCTCTTTCTAATCTTTCCCTCGTTCTTTTTACTTCTATTTCTTCCTTTCACTTTTCCTTCTTCCGCTGTTTGCTTCCTTTCGCTTTCTTTCCCTTTTGCGTTTGCCTCTCTCTCCTTCTCCCTGTGTAGCTTTATCCATCTTCCTCTTCATCTCTTATTCTACTTTCAGTCTCTCACCCCAACTTTCTCTCTCACCCACTTTCTCTCTCTCTCTCTCTCTCTCACGCATTCTTTGAGTTATTTTCTTTCTATATATAACCACACCCCACTACCCTATTCACTCTATATTTCATCCTAAATTCTCTTCCCTACTCTCACCTCTTTTCCTTTTCTCTTTATACGGCTACAAGCACGAATGATTTGTTAAACAAATACAAAGATTCTTTGCAGCTGTATGCACTACTAACGTTCCTACAGTGTGCATATCGGTAAGATGTACTAACGCTAAGTGTGCAACCTGCAGATGAAATCAACGTACTAAATTGAGCGGGTGTAATGGGTGTCCTCCCAGAAGGAATGTCAATTAACCGCTCTTTGAATATAAACAGTCAAAATCTATTATTACGCCTTTCCAATTGCAATGCTTTATTATTATTATTATTATTATTATTATTATTATTATTATTTTAGACAAGTGCTATTTGCTATTTGATATACAACCGACTTGCTCTTTTCCAAGACTGTCATCTAATTTTTCAGTATCTCAGGTTTGCGTCTTTGGGTCCAATCACTACCGAGGCAACAAGTTCAGATTGACCAGCCTTTTTTGTCAAAGGCAGGAAGAATGTGCGTTATGGTGCAGTTGATATCGACTCGAAACGACAAATCGAGATGTCGAGTTCGAATTCCAGTTGAATTCCTTGCATTCACCTACGCACAAATACCCGTGGGAAAGGTATTAATCCAAATCTTTTCCTTCCGCTTTCGAGACCTGATCGCCCAAAGCGTGTATCACGTATGGCACTCAATTGACTGACTGTCAACGGCAACAAAGAATGTAACCTTTAGACCACCGCGTTACCATCTAGATGACACCTCACTCACTAACGTGTTGCCAGTCTGTCACTAGTATCATGTTGAAGAGCACGGATCCACTCAATTTAGCGGGCCTTTGTCTGCTTCACACTTCACTTCTCCGCCACGTTATGTTTTTGATCTCAGAGGGCGAGAAAATCACTGGTGAAGCAAACAGGGACAAAGAACAGGTCGACGGTGAAAAGCTACAGAAAAAGAATTCTTTGAACTAACGAATTAACTCGGGTTAATAATGTAACAACGATTTCTTTTATATAAGGTTTGTTGTATAGTGGGTTTAACCCTTCACACTATTATAATGAAAGGAGAATAAGATCTCATTTTAGAGCTTACAGTTTGTGTTTGTAGTAATTTCTGGCCTTCAGGGTTGACACAAGGTCTAAGTCAGGACATCTCAGCGAATGATGTGAATTCCAGTAGCAGTTATGAGAGGAATCTTCACGTTGTCCAAAACTCAAGCTTATACACCCATGAGCAAATTTACTGAAACAACTGCTTTAATTTACTTTCTTCCACCATACTAGAGTTACAGGGTGTAATCTATTATTATTTTTTCCTCAGATTAGGTCATTTGCAGTGGTGTGCAGCAATATGATTCTATTTCTGGAGTGTATGATGAAATTTGTTTAGCCTTGAAAAATATTGCATCGTCCGCGATTGCATCAGATTTTTATCACACTCAGACGCTATTGTCTCGACTATCAATTAGTTGTCCCACGGCCATTGTCTGCAATAAACGTTACTCCCAGGAGTATATGTAACGTTGATAATTCATTTCTCAATGTTCCCAAGTACTTTCAATCTCATTCCGAGATCATCATATTTGAAGCAAGAAAAAATACAGTAATTTTTAACAAGACAGTTTTACGGTATTTTTGTTACCACAACTCACACCCCTGAAGATGATCTCGGAAGGAGATTGAAAGTACTTGGGAATAGTGAGAAATGACTTATAATAACACCCGACAACGTTACAGCTCATTTCTGACATCTTTCAATTACAATACGCGAAATATTATCCGTGAGTATGAACGAATTTTATTAAAAATAAGCAGGCACAATGTTTGCAATTTATTTAATCTGACATGCCTAAAAGAAAATTTGCTGCCTAGATACACAAATATATATATATATATATATATATATAGAGAGAGAGAGAGAGAGAGAGAGAGAGAGTTACAAGTTGATATAATGTAAATAAGGTGTATTTAGTCAGAAAGAATTATTTTAAAATGTTTGATTGAATAATGTTGACAAGTTCTATCTATCCAATTTTAAAAGTTCCATAAAACATTTACATTAACGCACAAAAAAATAAATCCTTCAAAGTGAATATAGAAACATTGGTAAACAATCGAGAAAAAATAAATTTTGGTAAATTTTCCGATTATATAAAACAGCTAATTCTAAAATTTGAAAAAGCTAATAAAAAAATTAATTAACAGAACTTGGATATTTTCAACAAAAAAATTTCCAAACACTTTATTTAAATTAGATAGATAGATATAGATAGATAGATAGATAGATAGATAGATAGATAGATAGATAAGAAACTAGATAGACTAGATAGATAGATAGATAGATAGATAGATAGATAGATAGATAGATAGATAGATAGAAACTTAGACAGATAGATAGATAGATAGATAGATAGATAGATAGATAGATAGATAGATAGATAGATAGATAAGGAAACTCAGACAGATAGATAGATAGATAGATAGATAGATAGATAGAAGATAGATAGATAGATAGATAAGGAAACTCAGATAGATAGATAGATAGATAGATAGATAGATAGATAGATAGATAGATAGATAAGGAAACTCAGATAGATAGATAGATAGATAGATAGATAGATAGATAGATAGATAGATAGATAGATAGATAGATAAGGAAACTCAGAAGATAGATAGATAGATAGATAGATAGATAGATAGATAGATAGATAGATAAGGAAACTCAGACAGATAGATAGATAGATAGATAGATAGATAGATAGATAGATAGATAATCAGACTCAGATAGATAGATAGATAGATAGATAGATAGATAGATGATCAGACTCAGATAGCTAGATAGATAAGGAAACTCAGATAGATAGATAGATAGATAGATAGATAGATAGATAGATAGATAGATAGATAGATAGATTGAAAATTTTGAAACTATTGAAACGTCAGTATTTGTCTATACTTCTGATATGAGTGCGTATTTAGACTATTTACATTAATTCGGACTATTTTCCCCATCTTTGTTGTCATTTCTACGACGTTTTCGTCGTTGTACGCTCCGGCTTTTTTCAGGTGCTCTTCTCATTTCTTGGCTTCGCACAAGGAATGAAAATGATATACCCCAGTGATCGTAATAAAGGGTTCGCTTCGAAATTTCCAGCACTTGAAGAAGACCGGAGCATACAACGGCCGAAAGTTCGTAGGAATGATAAAAAAGATGAAGACAATAGTCCGAATAATGTAAATAGTATATTGAAACATGTTTGATTTAAACGAACCGGCAAGGTCTATCATTTTAATTTTTTAATTAGAAGTTCGTATTTTTATTCCAGTACTTTCCTCAGTCGGCGTGATTATCAAGAACCACTGTAGTGAATGTAAGGTAATTAGAATTCTTTTGTTTACATCCTGGTATTCTTTGGGAAGCTAGAAATTCCAAGTGGTCAGGCGTGACATTATAGTATGCTCTCTGTTTCTTTGTTTTTTCTTACAATCTCATATTTTTCGTATTTTTATTCCACTATCGGAGACATTATCAAGAACCAGTGTGGTACCTGTGTGGTAGTTAGAATTCTTTTGTCTACTTTCTGGTATTCTATGGAAGCTGGAAGTTTAAAATGATCCGGTGTGACGTCATGTGCAACGGCTATTGAGAACGAGGCTACACAAAAGAATCCGATTTATTTGTTTTATTTTATATATGCGCACATTAATTATATCATATGCACTTCAAGATTAATATTTAACTCCTGTGATTAAGATTTTATTTAATGCGGGTTAATTATTTTGTACTAGCTGTATAGCCCGGCGTTGATCAGAGTTTTTAGTGATTATGTTGAAAAGGTAAGGTCAAGTGCTTATTCAAAAAGCTCCAGCATGAGGTTGCCGCGACGCGTACGTTAAAAAAATGCTATGGAAATATTGGTTTTTGCCGTATTTGTAAAACGGGATTCATTCTTGGTCAATTTTGCCAATAAACAGGAATGATGTATGTAAAATTGGAAGAAAGGGGACAGGCGTTACTAGAGCCTGTAATGTGATGCGATAACTTCGTGACGTAGAAGTGGATGCATTATCTCTGCAACGTTGAAGGGGTTGGCACCTTGTAGAAAACGTGAAATTGTTAGGGAATATGATAAGGTAGGAGTTACAAAAAAGACCCGATTTTTGTTGGAATACAACTAAGTGTTTTCGAAAAATAAACGATCGCAAAAAGCACCATTTTCCATTATTTTTTGCCGCACCCTGTGTGTCAATTAAAATTTTTGTTCACATATCAAAGCATCAGACATTTATTTACCGGTGCATTGATTTTTGTTGAGTTTGAGTGAAGCGTCTTGGAGAAATGCATGAAGTGCGCAAAAGAACACTCGAAATTATGTTTGTCGATGATTTTTGACGAACCCTCTACACTGATTCGAACAACAATTGTGTACATAAAAGTTTTGGATCTTGGTCTATAAGTTACCCGATTTTGGTTGAATTCGCATAAGGCTTCTCGGAGGAGAGGAGTTTGTAAATTCTAAGCGTTTTCGGGGATCTCTGCCGAAGTAAATTGATTCGAAAATTTTTTGCGTACATCAAAGGTCATGATCGAAAAACGACCCAATTTTGATTGAAATCGGATCAGGGATTTCGGAGGAGTAGAATTTGGTAGAATGGAGACATCATCAGACACACAGATAGACAAATCCATTTTTATATATATAGATAATAATAGCTTCTAGTGTTTTTAGTTTTTCCTTGAATCGAATGCTGCAGAGTATTTTTGGTATTATCTACTAACAGATAATGCTGAGAATAACATGCTAACGCATGTCAATAATAGGGAAGTTTTAATTAAAATGAAAAAGGTTAGACCTTTGTACTTAGTAACATAAATAGGCACACCTGTCATAACCTTATGTTATTAATAACAATGAGGAGACGATTGGTTCATTCTGTGCCAAACTGATATATAATATCCACATGTCTCTATGGCATTGAAAGCTGAACAATTTTTTCACAAATAAAGAGGAGACTTGAGACAGAAGAAATATTGTCCTGCAGAAGGATTGTGGGAATGTCATGGACGTAGTATGTGAGCAATGACGAAGTTTTAAAGGAAAACGAGATCTAGAAGGACGCAAAAGCATAAAGTGAGAACTGAAATTTCTGGGGTACAGAATGAGGATAGAGGGATTGGAAAGTTTAACACTCACAGTTCATATTGAAGGAAGAAGAGATAGGGGAGAATAGCGAGTAATAAATACCAAACATCTGTGATTTTTCGACAGAAAATTAAAACCAGAATTTCGAACCGCATTGGAATAGCCAAAGGTGCCTTGCAGAAACTAAAGATAGATTTTATAATCATTTCATTCCCCACCCAAAAGCAAGGCAATACTACGGCTAAGATACAAGGGGTTACTGGAAGTGAAAGAGAATGAGAAAACTTCAAAAGAAACCTGGTTGGGGGAGACGGAAAATCAGGATGAACCGTGCGATAGGCAAATCTATCTACTTCTATTTACACTAGTTACAAAGTTCGGATGTCCGTTGTAGTGCAATGGATATCGATTCGGAACGACAAACCTGGGAGCCGAGTTCAAATTCCAGTTGAATTCCTTGCATTCACTTAGGCACAAATACCCTTGAGAAAGATATCTTCCTTCCAGTTATGGGTTAAATAATAGGACAGATCGGGTTCTGTAGCCTTGGCTGGCAACCAGTCTACCACAGAAAGCAATGGCTACCTACTGTGGGATAATCTTCTGCTCAGTCAGTTATGTCTCTTTCGAGACATGATCGCCTAACCGTGTATCACGTATTGCACTTAACTGACTGACATTGTTCGGACTGTTGTCCTCACCTTTATTGTCACATTCACATCTTTTCGGTCGTTGAAAACTCCGATCTTCTTCAGGTGATATAGGTTGGAATGTCCAACGGAAAGATGAGGACAATGGTCCGAATGATGCAGACAGTTAAACTATCTCGTCTCAGAAATAGTAGACAGTTCTACTTTTTTTAAGTACTTAAAGATAAGAAAAAAGAAACTCAAAAACATAGTGAAGAACTAATATGTAAGATCTGTCTTTCAATATGGCAGTGAATGCTGCACAATTTTGTTAATGATAAAAAAAAATATGTTTCTGCAGACCGATACTGAAAATACAAAGAATGGAACATGCAGGCAACAAGGAACATTTAAGGAAAACGAGAGCAAAAATGGCAATTACTGTTAGAATCAGAAGAAGACATTTGGAATTTCCGGAGTAGTTAATGAGGAAAGAGGTCTTTTGAAATGTACTACGAACATGACTTATTGACGACAGGAGCGACAGTGAGTGACTACACTAATGGGTTTGGATGGCAGAGCAGGAACAGATATTTATAAAGATGACTCTAGAATAGTAAAATGCTACAGATATTACAGCTCCCCCCCCATATATATATATATATATAATAATAAAAAAATTGACTCTGTACGTATTCAAATCTTAAAATGTTACACAAGTAATTTTTAAGAACCACGAATAACCGGCAGAATCTAACTCCGTTATCGCCCTCGGCTATAAAGCTTTGGACAACGAGGGGAAAAAAAAGAAAACTGCGGAGCACCGACAATACATACAGCACTTCACAGCAAAGAAAAAAAAACCCTCAAACGGAACAAACCACAAAGAAAGAAAAGTGCTCGATACTAAACTAACCAAAAAGGATTAACTAAGAGGCAGTTACGCAGAGCAAAAACACACGAGAAAAAATCGCAAGATCGCCAAGACCTACCGCGGTTTCGCACAACGGCTCGTCGACGAGCCGTTGTGCGAAACCGCGGTAGGTCTTGGCGATCTTGCGATTTTTTCTCGTGTATATATATATATATATATATATATACTTAAAACCTATATATATATATATATTAAAACCTAATATATATATATATATATATATATATATATATATATATATACTAAAATATATATATATATATATATATATATATATATACTTAAAACCTTAAAAATATATATACTTAAGTATATATATATATATATATATATACTTAAAACCTGACTTATAAATAAGTCAGGTTTTAATTAAATTAGACCAGTAAACACTTGTATTAGAAAGTGCTCAATGCAGGTTTGAAAGAAGATGAAGATTTAACATTTCAAGCAATTAGATATCTAAGTAAGTAAAATCAGCCAGCTACATTACCATGGTTTCAAAACCATGGTAGTGTAACCGGCTGATTTTCCCTACCTATATATATATATATATATATATATATATATAGAGAGAGAGAGAGAGAGAGAGAGAGAGAAAATAGAGAATGCCAATCCGTGAAGACGGAGAGGATCATCCAAAAGATTTTATTTAATTGATATAAATTATCAATTACATAGAAATAGAGAGCTCAATGGATATTATCCAGAGCAAATATATTTAATGTTTAATTATGTGTTGAGTTTTCTTCTCAGAATATATATATATATATTGTGTATCGAGGCAGCAGTAATTTTCTAAACATATACTGTTAAATATAAGAGACAATGAATGTCTATTATGTTTAATCATGAGCCGTTCTAAACATCGTATTTTGGCTTTAATTTCAGTTTAAAATAAAGACAAAAATTCTCCAACATTTGGATAATTTTTTATTAAGTTGATTCTAAGCTTTCGGCTCACATAACTATTTATATAACTGTTCCCGTTGCTTGGCGGAGTTTTATGCCAATACAAGATAAAATCGTCGCTGGTGGTGGATGTTCTTGTGTTAAAGTCCTTGTAACCTCTCTGAAGATGATCATGTGAGGCGAAAGCTTAGAATCAATAAAAAATATCCGAATGCTGTAGAATTTTTTTGTTTATTTTCAACTGAAATTAAAGCCAAAAAGGTATTAAACTTTTATAGATAGATAGATAGATAGATAGATAGATAGATGATCAGACTCAGATAGATAGATAGATAGATAGATAGATAGATAGATAGATAGATAGATAGATAGATAGATATTTTCTACTACGTCGCTATTGATGTTAAATATACCTTTTCCTTTTTCTTTTTTGAAGAAAGCCGGAAGTCAATGTTAAATTCACTTTTGTTGGCTTATACTAACCTATCATCTTGCATTGCTTTTCCCTGCACACATTGCACACACTTACATACATACACTTATACAGTGCACTTATAAACATATAAACATATCCCAACCAATGTATACTGGCATCTCCAACGAAGGAAAAGTCACGATTTTCAGTAGTTCCGATAATTTGTCTGAAGCGACCTTGACTCTGTTTTTTAACTTTTTTTTTCTCGGGAAACGAACAAACAAAAAATTTGCTAGCTAATTTTTCAGCCTCCGGTCGTTGGTCGTATTAGGTGTGGTTCGCTTAATGTTCATGAGGTGCGAGGTAAAGGGAGAGTCTAGGTGTAAAGCATTTGTGTCGACGGATTGGTTCGCAGTCAGTTTGAACCGAGAAAAGATAAGATAAGAGAGAAGGGCGGATGAAAAATCACAACAAGGAAATTTTAATAGAGATTAATTGACTGATTATTATATCAACAACTATGGGTCATTAATGCCGAAGCGATTGTTTGGTTGATTTTTTTTTTTTTCAGCGGCATGACAACCCCCACTCAATGCCGAAATCCAAACATAGTTTCAACTACAGATGTATTTTCGCAATTTTATCCTTTGGGGTAAACATAAGTATAATGGCTGACCAGTCGTTTTCGAGAATATCCATCCACCAGTCTGCAATGTACAACAACCACAGAGTCCACCTGTGGTTTAGACTGAGCTAACCTTAGTTACAGTCTCTGGGAGATCACAATATCTAACGTGAACAACAATCTGAACAAGGCCAGGACTCTCAAAATCTCGGTCACGATGACTTGGAACTTCGAGCTTGCACTGCCATTTCTTCAAAGATAACAGTCTGCCCAATTTCGCTCAGAAGGCTTGGATCAAATTTCCAAAGGTTCCGCACCCTGAGATCACCTCTACCAGACCGATAACATCAAGAAGTCCTGGCAAATTGATCATGGTGAAATTCGAACCCGGGCTTCATGTTCAAAAAGCAAACATCCTAACCACTCAGCTACGCGGATATATATATATATATATATTGGTAGCTTTTTTTCATTAATGCAGGTTTCATTGAATAATACTCAAATGCCTGTAATCAGATCAGGGACCACAACGCCACTATTTTGTCACTGTCTTCGGCCATCCGCCACGGTAGGGATGGACTTGTATTTTCAATTTAATTCTCTTTATTGTTAATAACTTAAATGTTCTATGTTTACTGTGTGTTAATATTTATTCTTTGATATTGGCTTATGTGAGCCGAAAGCTTCGACCCGATAAAAAAAATCAACAATTACTGTGATTTTTTGTTGTCTTTCAACGATATCACCATCAAGTATATCAGACGGTACGAACGGATCCTACACAAAATTAATAGACAAAACTTGTCTATATTATTCAATGAAACCTGCATTAATATATATATATATATATATATATATATATATATATTTGGGCTCAACCAAAGACACCTTTAAGACCAGGTGGTTCAACCAAAGATCTACATTTAAAATAGAAAAATTAAAAGAACAATACAAAATTAGCTAACCACGTCTGGAAATTGAAATCAAAATATGAAAAAGACCCAGACATAACGTGGAGCATTGTAAAAACAGCCAAGCCTTACAACGGTAGACAAATATATAGACTGTGCCAAGAAGAAAAAATAGAAATTATAATATTCCCAAATAAAGACAAACTGTTTAAACGAAAAAGAAAAGAAAAATTGGAATCGTCTGGGTTCGCAAAAAAGGAAAGAGAATTGTAACTTAAAAAGAACAGACGGCGTGTTGAATTGATATAAGGTTAAGCAAAACGGAAAAAAGGTGGGAGATAAGAGAGATAAAGGAAGGGAGGGAAAAAAGAAAAGAAAGAAAAAAAATTTTTAAATATTACAGACGCTGGACATATTCAAAAACCTAACTTCCCAAAAACGTTGAAGTATTAGAAAAAGGCCTTTACTTAAAAAGGTATAATTATTTTTAAAGGGAATAAAAAGATATAGGATTAAAAATAAATTTTTTAAGAATTTTTTTTTAATTTTTTTTTAAATTAGGTCATTTGATTTAAACTAAATTGACGATGCCAATTTTTCTTTTCTTGTTTATTTGATTTTTTTTTGTTTTATCTTTTTGTTTTTGTTTTTCTTTTTCTTTTTTTTTAATTTCTTTGCAAATCTATTTAAAAAGGAAAATTAGACTAATTTTTCTCCAGTTTCTGAAAGGATTTTTTTGCTGCTGAGGTGATGTGTAATCCCTCGTGGGGATTTTCATATCGAAATGGTCATCCAACATCCTTGAATTAATCCTATTTTAATTTATATATATATATATATATATATTAAATTATAATTTAGAACATGTACAAATTACAATCTACTACAAAGTGTACATTGTGTTTTAACATTGAAAGGACAATACCTCATCAGGTAGTAAACGCTATTTTTTGAAGGGAGATGGAAAATTCGCTTCCTTATATTGAATGGGGATTTTAAAAGAGACATTGAGGAAATAAAAAAACAAGAAAGAGGAAAACGGGAGAGAAAGAGAGAACTAAAAGAGACACGGTGAAAGATTCAAAGAAAAGTACCAGGTTTAAAAGTAGGAAGTAAGGTATAGTCATATACAGCTTTTGATGACCAGGCGTTTGGATTTAACAAAGTGAAAGACGTAAGAAAATGCATAGAGGGGGGAAGTGAGAAAAGATCTGGCGATTTTCTTTGAGCCTTTCACCATGTCTCTTTTAGTTCTCTCTTTCTCTCCTATTTTCCTCTTTTTTTTTTCTTTATTTCCTTAATGTTGCTTTTAAAATCCTCCATTCTGGTTTCTCATTTTCCCAACTCACTTTAGCTCGCACACAAAACTTTACCAATATAATGAAGCGAATTTTCCATTTCCCTCCAAAAAATAGCGTTTACTATCTGATGAGATATTGTTCTTTCATTATCGAAACAAAATATGCACTTTGTTGTAGATTATAATTTGTACAATTATAATCATATTAAATATTCATAGCTCTATTTCTATATTGAGCACTGCTTTAAATTAACGTTTTGAAGAACGTTGTTAATATTTTCTTCGTTCCTTATTAATTTGTATATATATATATATATATATATATATATATATATATATATATATATATAGGGTTGTTCCAACCAGAGAAATTGGTATAGAATAAAAAGTGTGAAAAGCCGTAAACGTTTTCTTTAAAGTGTATATTTATTATTTTTGTTATTAAACATGTTGTGCTACATTAAGTGTCAATAATGGTATTTGTGACGCTACACGTGTCCCGAGTCTAAAATTGACTCTCTTCAGACGAATTTGTGCCTTTTCTAATCGAGTTCTTTTTGTTTCTGGTGTCCAACTTGTTGTTTTATAAATAAGTAGAAAAAATAAGAAAATAAATAAAATCAGTAAAATAAAATAAAAATAAGATAAAATAAAATAGATCAAATGTTGAAACGTTTAATGGCCTGTGTTTTTCCACATCAGCACATGTATAAATAAATAGATGAATGAATCTGCTAGTATATATATATACTAGCAGAAAATACAAGTATAATAGCCTCATCTACGTGTTAAAAAAGATTAAAAAATAATAGAAACTCTTCAGTGGATATCGGCTCGGAACAAGAAATCGGGGAACCGAGTTCGAATTCTAGTTGAATTCCTTGCATTCACTTACGCGCAATTACTCTTGGGAAAGGTATTAATCCGTCTCTTCCCTCCAATTATGGGTTAAATAATAGGACAGATTGGGTTCTATAGCCTTGGTCGGCAACCAGTCTACCGCAGAAAGCAATGGCAACCTACTGCGGGATAATCTTCTGCCCAGTCAGTCATGTCTCTTTCGAGACATGATCGCCCAAAGCGTGTATCGCGCATGGCACTTAACTGACTGATAATAAAAGAAAAACCAATACTCAATAACACTAATTACGAATACACCCACAATGTGCTGACAGTGTTTGGAAAAGAGAATATTCCTACAACTTTAAACACATACATAAAAAAATGTTTACATACTTTGGGGAGAATTTATGTAATTCCCAGATCTTTTAAATACTCACACTGTCAATCGCCGATTTCTTTACACGGCACAACACACGCTTTTCATATTTTAGGGTCTTCTGATCGTTGGCGATCTTCCAGAATGCGTCGAAAATTTAACTCTCGGCTGGGCTTCGTTCAATGAATTATCCAGAAAGCCTTCGGTGTCAAGTTTTACTTGTTACTTGGATATTCGTTCGCAGAAAAATATTCCAAAACTTTCTGGGATGATTCATTGAGCGAACCCAGTTGAGAGTTAATTATCGACGCTTCAAAATTGAGTGGCGATCTACTGAAAGCGATTCCGATTTTGGAAGACACTCAAACTATCAGAACACTCTAAAAGGTTGAATGCGTGCCGAGTGAAATATAAGGAAATTGCTAGACGTTTTCAACGGATGCCCAGTCAAGGTTGAAGCTTAATTAAACTATCACCTGGGATTCTCACAATGAATCATCACAAAAAGCCTTGGAATAGTTTCCGCTAAAGCATAAGATGCGAACTACAAATTGGAGATATGATTTAACCATCAAGCAAGTGCAGAAGTTCAAATATTTGAAACGCGTTTTAACAGAGGATTGACACCGAGATCCGAAGTATGCATTCGACGAGTGAAAGAAGCATTTCAAAGAATAAGAAAGATATTGAGAAACTGAAAACTTTCGTAAGAAACAAAGGAAAGCAATTCTGGATTGCCATACTATATCCATCTTCTTATATGGCAGTGAATGTTGGGCAATTTCCCCACAGATGTTAAAAATACTAGAGGCAGCAGAAAAAGTGGTTCAACAGAAGAATATTGAGAATTCCATGGACGGGGCGAAAAAGCAACGTGGAAGTCTTAAAGAAAATGTCAATAAAAAGAACACTTATATTCAAAATCTTATAACTTCCCTCCAGTTATGGGTTAAATAACAGGATGGGGCGTGGAGGCATCCTGTGTTGGTGTCACAATAAAAACACCCTTAGTAGCCCTGTCGAAGCATCGAGTATTTAGCTATTTGACAAGATTATGAATTTTGCTATGAACTGCGCCAGGGTTCCAAATGCACAGGGAATACTGGAGGGGTGTAGTGAGTTCTATCTTGGCCAAGGCCACAGGATGACGACGATATTCAAAATCAGGAAAAGACGGCTGAATTTCCTTGGACTCATAATGAGGAAGGTGGACTTGAAAATAGGGGAAGAGAGCGAACTTATTACCTGACGAACCAATGCGAATACATGACGTAACAAGAGTCTTAGCAAAGAGATATACAGTTTTGGAGAGCTATAATCGCCTATGTTCTGAAGGGACGTGGTACAGAGAAGACAAACGAACATCCACGTAATAAGTAAAACTTGTTACCTATTTACTATGAATGCGATTATCTGAATCTATAAAATGGATATGTCTGTCTGTCTGTCTTTGTGTTTTTGTGTCTCCATTCTAAGGAATCCTACTCCTCCGAAACCCTTGGTTCGATTTCAACTAAAATTGGGTCGTTTGTTGATTATGACATGAACTTTTGATATATGCAATTTTATTTCGAATCAATTTACAGGGTAAGGCAGAAATCACCGAAACGATTAAAATTTACGAATTCTTCTCCTTCAAGATTCCTTGTACGAATTCAACCAAAATCGAGTAACTTGTAGATCAAGGTCCGAAACTTTGATGTACACAAAATAATTTTCGAATCAATATACAGGGTTTGTCAAAAATCAACGACAAACATAATTTCGAATGGTCTTTTGTTTACTTTTATGCATTTCTTCAAGACGCTTCACTCAAAATCAATCAAAATCGAGTTCATATGCGAACAAAAATTTCGAAAGCTAATTAAGGAATTGAGAGATATAAAACTTTCGTTGGAAACAAAGAAAAGAGTACAAAACTGTTATGTGATATCTGTCTTCCTATATGGCATCAAATGCTGGACAGCCTCATCAGAGATGAAAGAAAGATTTCAAGTAATCGAAATGGTGTGGTTCTACAGAAGGATGTTGAGGATACCACGGACCGAGCAACAACAAGGTATTGAAGAGGATGAAAACGAAAAGGAAACTTATACTTAACATCAGGAAAAGACAGCAGAAGTTTCTGGTACACGGAGTGAGGAAGGAGAGCTTGGAGAATCGGATACTTGCAGGACGGATATTAGAAAAGGGAGACATGAGAAACAATGCGTGATATACTAGATGGACTTAAGCAAGTGGATGGCAGAGCAGGTTTTGGAAGAAATACCAAGAGAAAAGATATTAAGAGTTACAAGGAATAGATGGATGGCGAGTATCACCGCCTACGTCCTTAAGAGACTCGGCACATAAAAGAAAGAAAGAAAGAAAGAAAGAAAGAAAGGAAGGAAGAAAGAAAGTATATTTTGAGAGTGAATGTGACTAGACCGGAATTCGATCTCTGTTCTCTACTACTAACACAGCTTGGGGCTTGCTAAGAACCATTATATATTAGCTTTATTCATCTTTGTCTTGTTTTCTCTACAGTCATCCTTTGAACCTATCAAAATGTTTAACAAATGGCTTTTAGTTTATTTTCTTTGGCAGCCACTCTCAACGACAGATTCACTTACCAAACTAATGGAAACAAAATTTATAAGCTAATCAACAGTTCCTCCTGTTATTCTTACCCTTCCTTCTTTTTCCAACAATGTTTCTTTTTACTCCCTTGATGAAAAGATTTCATATTTCTTTTACTTGATCTTCAGCATCCCTTTCTAGAATGGGTACATTTGATTCCTGACAATATAGGCTTGAAAATCTACAAAAGAAACAAGCAGTCACGGTATTCGATTGTTATAAGTTATTTTCATTAATATTTCGATATTTATTTACACCATCCTCGGAACATGAAAGTGGTGTTTATTGTCTTTCTTTTACGTGAAAATGTTTTTGTTTTTCTTATTTATTCCAAGTAGTTGTCTCGTTTTGGGGTGTTATAGTCATAAAGAGTCGATCATTTCGTGCTGATCTCGGTCCGAACACTTTTGACTGACGTTCAGTTAGTAAGCTCTTTCTTTTATTAAAACCATTTTTTCTTCCGTAGAAAGTTTTCGAGGAAGGTTTTCGACACGAGTATAATTATAATCTCGTTTGTTTATATATATATATATATGTGTGTGTGTGTGTGTGTGTGTGTGTGTGTGTGTGTGAATTTTTAATGGTCTTAATATTATATTTCTGTAGATACTGGTATTTGAGTGGGTAGTCTGTATATATATATATATATATATATATATATATATATATATTCGTCATTAGTGTGGCTAGGCATCTACTTGCTTCTGGTTGGGATCGGAACTCGACTGATTTGGTGTCAGTCAGAGTCACTAACCTCTAAGCCGTATATATAATGGAATCAGAAAAGGGAAATTTTAGCGTGCTATATATAAGCAGTGTATACACATGCCATCTGGTTACTAGCCTATGATACATCATACGCTAAAAGTCTGCCTCTTTCTACCGAGCGCCCATACCTCAGAGGTAGAATCGCCGACTGTCGACAATTCGGTCGGGTTTCAATTCTGGATTAAAAGCAATCGGATGTCTAACTGTACTGATGAGCTGTGATACAGCGATCTGTCTGCGGATGACTATATATATACATATATATATATATATATATATATATATATAAACAGGAGTCTTGCTTGTTTTTAACCTTTTAAAACCATTCATTTTAAAATAACCACATTACTTGACAAGACACAAGAAGTGTCGAAACAAAATAGCTACTTTTGTAGTGATATTGTAACACATCCATGTTATAATTTCTGAATAAATATTAAAAAATATATATATAAACAGACTATCCACTCAAATACGAGTATCCATTAAAAATTAAATAATGTTAAAAAAAATAAAAATTCAAAGATGCCAGTTCTGTAAGTTTCCGTGTAATTTCGTGATATATATATATATATATATATATGTCACAATTTTAAAATATATTGTGGAAACTTGCAGAAAAACTGTCTGAACACCAAAAAAAAAAGATCAGACTGAAAATGGATTATTGCTGATATATATATATATATATATATATATATATATATATATATATATATATATCTGATCTGGAACTACCCAATCATCACTTTCCACTCTTCATTTACACGATCTTTGGGGTGATAAGTTTTTGTTTTTTTTACACTCTGCTACCCTTTTCTCCTATTCTACTGCTTTTCTCGAACGATTTACATTCTCGAGTATCGTTTGTCCAGACCTTTACACCTAAGATTTGCCGCGTTTTACAGTTCTTTGACTTGCTCTTCCTGTTCTATTCGAACAACTTTTTCCCACAAACTGCTACTCTGGTGTACCAACTCCTAAGTTGATATTTCCCCACTTACTATAACCATAAATATTCAAATCGAGGGTTAACCGTTATCTTACCCACATATCCTTAAAAGCTGTGCCTTTTACTCTGTAACCCTGTATTTCGAGTGGCTCTTGGGCCTTGTACCGCGTAAACACGTACACTAGGATAAATCATTCCGTTTCGTATTTCATTGGTAACGAGTAAGTTCCATTAAAACCGCTTCTTCCCAAAAGCAGGTGAGAAGATACTTCCTGGAACACTACAATCATAACCTCTTTAAGCCTATCAGTCATACGTGATACACGCTTGGACGATCATGTCTCGAAAGTTACATGACTGACTTGGCAGAAAATTATCCAACAGTAGGTTGCCATTGCTTTTTGCGGTAGACTGGTCGCCAGCCAAGGCTATAAAACCCAATCTGTCCTATTATTTTACCCATAGCTGGAGGGAAGAGACAGATTAATACCTTTCCCAAGGGTAGTTGTGCGTAAGTAAAAGCCATGAATTCAACTGTAATTCGAACTCGGCACCCCTTTTTGTCGTTCCGAGTCGATATCCACTGCACCACAACGCACATCCTCTTTAGTATTGACAAAAACCCCTTTTCCAGGTTGATTATCTGACCCTCTCTCTCTCTCTCTCTCTTCCATTGTCTCCCTCCCTCTTCTCTCCTTTCTATATATATATATATATCTCCCCTCTCCCTCACTCCCTTTCTCTCACACTCTCCCCTCTCTTCTTCTGCTCTCCCCTTTCGCTCTCTCACTTTTTCCCTCTCTCCTCCGCTCTTCCTCTCTTTCTCTCTATCCAACTCTCACACCTCTCTTTCTATCTCGCCTCACTTTCTCCTCTTCTTTTTCTCTTCACTCTTTTTCTCTCTGTCTCCCTTTCCTCCACACACACACTGTATCTCTCTTTCACTCTCTCTCTCTCCCTCGTTGGCTTCCTGACTGGCGACGCCGGCTGAATTCAGGTTGTTCGGTTTGAAATGTTTTCTCTGTGCAATAACAGTCAGTCAGTTGTGCCATACGTGATACACGCTTTGGGCGATCATGTCTCTTTTGAGACATGACTGAATGGGCAGAAGTTTATCCCGCAGTAGGTTGCCATTGCTTTCTGTGTTAGAATGGTTGCCAGCCAAGGCTATAGAACCCAATCTGTCCTGTTATTTAACCTATAACTGGAGGGAAGAGACGGACTAATACCTTTCATAAGGATACTTGTATGTAAGTGAATGCAAGGATTTCAACTGGAATTCAAACTCGGTTCCCCGATTTGTCGTTCCGAGCCGATATCTACTGCACCACAACGCACATCCATGCAATAGCATTTACCCGAAAATAAGCAGCTCGGTTTTCACTTACGCTCATTGTGTCTACGTTAACCTTGGAAAGAATTGAAGTCAAGATGTTCCTTCCCTGTGACAGTTTCGATGGAATCACTCAAGAGCCTTTTCTTAAATGTACATATACTCTCTGATTCCCAGATGAAAAAAAATTCATTCAAACTATCAAACTATCTATCTATCTATCTATCTATCTATCTATCTATCTATCTATCTATCTGTGTTCATTACTTATATGCATCTATCTATATTTTCAGCCCGTTCGCCTCTATCAACCTGTATTTATCCATATGTCTATTTCTATCTGCCTGTCCCTCTATCTCAATCTATCGCAGTTTGTTCGTATCTACCTATCTCTCACTCTCATCTATTCATATCAATCTATCTATATATTTATCTATCTGTGTTAATTATCTATCTCCAACTGTCTATACTTTTAATCCGTTCCATTCTATCTATCTATCTATCTATCTATCTATCTATCTATCTATCTATCTATCTATCTATCCGTATCTGCTTGTTTCTCTGCCTCTATCTCCCACTATGTATCGCAGTTTGTTCATCTCTCCCTCTCTCTCTCTCTCTCTCTCTCTCTCTCTCTTTCTCTCTCTCTCACTCTCTATATATAATCGTTCATTCAGCAATGAACTAGAACACTCTCAGCTATTGGGAGTGTATAATGATAATATACACGCTAAAATGTCTGCCACCTTCTACCAAGCGCCCATAGCTCAGAGGTAGAATCGCCGACTGATGCCAATTCGGTCGGTTTTCAATCCTGGGTAAAAAGCAATTGGATGTCTAACAGTACTGATGAGCTGTGATACAGATCTGTCTGCGGGTGACTATATATATATATTTGAAAATATTCTTCAAAAGGGCAAAATTTTAGAGTAGCAAGAAATAATTGTATTTTCGATGGCATACTAAAATCTAAGACAAAAAAGACAACCGGTTTCGCCCAAAGCTTATCAAGATTTTAATTTCTGGGATTTTCTAAATCGTAATTAAAAGATGATGAAATGAGAATTGAAGGGAAAAAAATTTTTCAAGGAAAACTAGAGCCTCATCACACTCAGACCCAGAAGGCATTCACTCTGCTTACAAAGAAAAGGCCTTCGGGATCTGATGTATATGGACTCTAGCACCTTTAGATGAAAGATTGAGTGGGACCTTGGTAAAATTGTAAAGTTCTCACCACTCAATCCACCCACACAATTCTTGCTATTAATAACATGCTGTGCTATTGAAGATTTGGAAAGATTCACAAGTTGGCTACTACTTGCGGATAAGTTCAAAATTCTGGGAGGTAAATGCTGTTTAACTCTTTGATATACTGCGGGATAACCTTCTGCCCAGTCATTCATTGCTCTTTCGAGACATGATCGCCCAAGCTTGTATCACGTATGTCACTTGACTGACTGACTGACTGACCACCCATTCACTATGACTCGTTGGTCACTTGCTGTTTCTCTCTGCTTCTCCCGCCTTCAATATGTCCGGTGATATTAATTCTCTTCAAAATACATATTTTGAGATCGCCATCAGCTGCCTCGATGCGTCCTTGTAATCTCGTCCATGGTCTGAAAAATGGTAGTTTTAGCTTTGAAAGATGTCGGAAGTCATGGGTAATTGAATATAAACAATAAAATTTGGTTTTCGCACAAAGAATCCTGCACAAGATATAAAGTACAGACAGGTACATTGTAATGATGGATGCGACGGTTATACAATACACAAGGTCACGCAATGATGTCTCTCTGCTGACTGAGTAACCCCACATGAGTATATACACTGTCTTCACGCCGATTGCTGTCAGTTGCTGCGTAACCGGTTCTCGGTATATTCAAAAGTGATGGATACTTTCCCAACAGACTTCGTAGGCTATGTGCTTTGTGGCTCTTCGTTTATGTGCCATGTCCTTTCAGAACGTAGGCGATCATGGCTTTCCACATCTCCCTGTCCTTGGTGGCTCTTAGCATGCTTTCTCCTGTTGCACCATGCAACCCTGGTTCAGTCATCTATCTGATCAGGTCCTTCAAATATGTTATCCGCTGCTTTCCTATGTCTCTTTTCCCCTCTATCTGGCCTGTTAGTAACAGGTTCTTCAATTCCTCCTTCCTCATTACATGTCCCAGGAACTTTAGTTGTCTCTTCCCGATGCTCAGTATTAATTTCCTTTTCGTCTTCATCCTTTCCAAAACCTCGTCATTGCTCACATGTTCGGTCCATGATATCCGCAGCATCCTTCTGTAGAACCACCACATTTCAGCTGCTTCAAGTTTTTCCTTTATCTTCGAAGATATTGTCCAACATTCACTGCCATATTGAAGAACTGACATCACATAGCAATCCAGTTTTCTCTTCCTTGTTTGTAGCGAAATTGTCCTGTTTCTTAATACTTTACTCAACTTCTGGAATGCTTCTTTCGCCATGCCAATTCGCCTTCGGATCTCTGTGTCGCACTTTCCGTCTTCTGTTAGAACACTTCCTAGGAATTTAAATTTTTGTACCTGCTTGATTTTAGAATCCCTCACCTGTAATTGGCATTTTGGGCTACCCTTTTTGTTGATGACCATGCATTCGGTTTTAAACCTTTCATTTCGTTACCGTGATATAAAGATTTCATATAATTCTTCATAATTGTTTTTTAACTTACAATTAGAAACTGTGAAGTGATATCGGGAATACAGCCAACTCCTCCCAAAGTTGATTATTAATTTGACCTCGTATCCGAAAGCCTCACTCTGAAAGAAAAAATAAAAGAAAGAAAAAATTGATTTTCTGTTGCATGCAACAACAAAAAAGATACATAGAAAAATTAGTAATTGAAAACAAAAACAAAATTATTGTCCTACAAACAAATGTCTAACCTAAACCTTAAAAATAAGTATATATATATATATATATATATATATATATATATATATATATATATTAAATAGGATTAATTCAAGGATGTTGAATGACCATTTCGATATGAAATCCCCACAGGGGATAACACATCACCTCAGCAACAAAAAAATCCTTTCTGAAACCGGAGAAAAAAATCAGTCTATTTTTCCTTTTTAAATAGATTTGCAAAAAAATTAAAAAGAAAGAAAAAGAAAAAGATAAAATAAAATAAAATAAAATAAACAAGAAAAGAAAAATTGGCATATATATATATATATATATATATATATATATATATATATATATATATATATATCGCCCAGTTCACATTACTACTGCCCGGTTCACACTCCACACACATCTATTGAACAGGTGAAGAGGCTCATCCCTTGTTCCCTGTTTAGGATGTGGTTTCTGGCTTTCTCTTTTCCAATCTTTTCACTCGTACGTAGCCCCCTGCGCATCAGTGGCGTTACCGCCTTGCTCGGGGTGATATAATTAAAAATAATATATATATATATATATATAGTCATCCACATACAAGCCTGTTTCGCTGTATTATTCATCAGCGTGATTAGATATCCGAATGTTTCCAGACGGGATCGAAACTCAACTCATTCGATACTTTATTCTTTTTTTTTATGTTGGTCATACTACCACTTCTTTGAGAGGATGCCTTGCATGCCACCTATGTAACAACAGTGCAGTAAAAAACATTTATTAACCCATAATTTACAAGAGCCCTTAAAGAAAATTTTGGTTGAAAATACAAAATACTATTTAAACCACAATAACAAATGCATCTCGCTATAAGAGAGGCATGGTATATCAAAGAATTTTCTATTAAAAAAAAAACTTACATTACAGTAGAAATTAAGCTTTTAAAGTTTTTAAAATAAAGAGACGCCCACACGATGTCCACTCCCGTATTATGTGATAGATTGTAAAGGACGCTTCTTTTCAAAAACACAAAAATACGTTACAGTCAAACGATGAGGAAAAAATATTAAAAAAAAAAAATAACATCCTTGAAAATCGCCAGTGATGAGGCTGAAAGCGCTTGAAAATTTAAAAAATTAAATCAAAAATTAATAAAATCTTTCTTGTCGGTCGTTTTTAACAAAACATGTTATATATATATATATATATATATATATATATATATATATATATATATATATATTGGAAAATCCTCAAACAAGCAAGAACATCTAAATCAATAAAGGAACCATGTTTCATTGGTCTTCAAGAAAAAATTGAAATCATTAAATACATGAATAGCAACAGGCTTTTAAACCAGAGGCATGAAACCATGGTAAACTGCAAACACATTAAAGAACTAACCTTACAATCATGCTAAAAAAAAAAATACTAAAAAAGCCAAAGACGATAAACCTTTAAAATATCAACAACATTCCTACATCAAATTTTACCTATTCCATAACACCAACTGTGATCTATTTTAAAGTTTTATAGAAAAAAGGGATTTCCTAAATTTAAAATTATGGTTAAATTCACAAAATTAGATTAGTTATAAAAACTGAGTTTCAATAATAAAGAAATTGTGTATAGCTGTACAATTAAATAAAAAAAGATAGTCCAACAAAAGATAACCACTATCCACACATCATCGCATCTAATCCTATTCTTCCCCACCCTTACACTTCCTTACTCTCCCCTTCACTAAACCCGAAGAAAAAAATCCAGCCACTACGCCATAAAAAGCTATACAATGCCTTAATGTTAAATCTGTCTACAAAATTCACAAGTTCATTAATCAACTCTATCACCCACAAACTCCCTCTTTTCAAAATTCCAACGGACAATTTATAAGATTTATCACAAACCCCATCTACATCCCACACACAATTCGCCAAATATAAGAAAAAAGACTTTCCATCCCTTCCCACGCCACCTGAGGAGACATTTTCATTTCAATGTCGAAACAAAATGTACACTTTGTAGTGGATAAAAATTTGTTCTAAACTATGATTCATAATATATATATATATATATAGGAAAAACTACTAGAAAAAGTTGTAAGTTAAAAATGATTTTTTGACAGTATTTATTTATTTCTATTATTATATTTATTTATAATTAAATACATACAGGCTAGGGTTAAATAGGGACTTAGGTATTTTGAATCTTTATAAATATTTCAATAGTTAAACATTTTTTAGATACACTTAAAAAATTCTCTTTAAAACAACACTTAATAAAAATATCCAAACTCTACTGCTTTCTACATCACGCGACGGACGCTTCTCGCTACGGACGCTTCTAGTTTAAATTTTTAAAATCATTTGTTTCTGATGAAAGGCCGAGGCCGGTCTGAAATATCAAATATATATATATAATAATAGAAATAAATAAATACTGTCAAAAAAACATTTTTAACTTACAACTTTTTAGTAGTTTTTTCCTATACATATTAAGACAGTATACGTGGATTATATTTGTGCTATATATATATATATATATATATATATATATTAGCAACTAAGTCTCACCGTCTTTTCGCATTTACAACCCGTATGAACTCCCTTTCCATTTCTTGCTTCCCCGATAACAACACTCTTCACACATTTACATGCAACATCGATCGCCATCGTCTGTCTTTTTGAACCTCGTTCATAATTTATCCTTTCTACTCACTAAAGTATTTATATTCGCTTTCATTCCTCTTCTATTCTAGTGATATTAATTGGAGTAGATAGACTAAACTATCACCCGGTTCACACTCCACCCACGTCTATTGAACAGGTGTAGAGGCTCATCCCTTGTTTCCTATTTAGGATGTGGTTTCCGGCTTTCTCTTTTCCAATCTTTTCACTCTTACGTAGCCCCCTGCACATTAGTGGCGTTACCGCCTTGCTCGGAGTGATATGATTAAAAAAAAAATTAGTCATTATCACATGGCTTGGGGTGAAATTATTATACGCGCGCACATATGCATGTGTTCATATATATATATATATATATGCTACCGACCATAAGTTTGGGACCACCCAAATGTTTTTCACAAAGTTTATAAAATTTCATTTTTAGCGGAATCAAATTCGCCGAGTTTGTATTTTTTGTTATTCTTTTGCAGATGTCAAGTAAAAAAAAGTATCCTTTTCAGTTTTAAAATAAACATTAACTCAGTTTGCTACTTGACTCCTCTTATTGTGATCAAGTTTTTGCCGAAAATTCAGATTTATTTAGATATTATAATTACGTTATAATTTATTTTTATAAACCATATTACTACGGTATAAATGACAAGGAAGAAACAGATTAGCATTGAAAAAAGAGCTCAGGTTGAAATTCTTTCGAAAGAAGGATATTCTGAATGTGTTATCGCTAAAAAATTAAGCCTATCAAAAATGGCGTGCATTATTGCCTTCAACGACTTCGTGAAACTGAGTTAAATATTGACAGAAAAAGATCTGGTAAGCCCAGAGTAACATCTATTGTAGAGGATAGGCACTTGATCATATTTAGCAAGAGGAACAGAAGAAAAACTGCTCCGGAATTAACAATTGAAATGAATTCTACTCGGCAACATCCAGTATCTGTTACTACTGTTAAGAGACGACTTCATTCTGCTGGGCTTAAAGGCTGTGTAGCAGTTTAAAAAAACACTATTAAAGATGGAGAATAAGAGATGAAATTGATCGTACTGTTCGAAATGAAGTTCCTAAAAATGAACAAATATTGTTTAAATGCTTGCAGAATGCTTGAAAATCACTTTCACGAACTTATTTTTATAAGTTAATAGAAAGAATGCCAAGGATTTGCTCTGCAGTAATAAAGGCTTGTGGGAGTTTCTTTGATGAAAAAAAATATGAATTAACTTTAATTAAATTTGAAATTACTCTATGTTAATTTTGGTTTTAATTATTGTACAATTGTGAGCAACAATGAAATATGTCTATATTTATTCTTCTATAAGAATTTGTTATTTCTTTCTATTAGAGAATAATTCTAAGTGGTCCCAAACTTATGGTCGGTAGTATATATATATATATATATATATATATATATATATATATGTGTGTGTGTGTGTGTGTGTGTGTGTGTGTGTGTGTGTGTGTGTATGTGTGTGTGTGTGTGTGTGTGAATAAAGATCCACAGAAACCACAAATTGTTCTAAAAAGAAAAGACGTCATACTTATCCCAAAACCCGAGGAACCTTTCGGCCAACACTTTTTCAAGGGCTTCGTTGGCAAAAATATGAAAAGGGCTGAACGAAGACAATATCAATAGGGGAATTACTCACAGTACTGGGAGAAAGTGGAAAACGTTTTAACTTTAATGAAAAATACATTAAAATGTATTAAAATTAAAAATTAAATTTAATTTAAATTTAATTAAATTAAAATGTGAGGGGGGTTGTAAATTTGATTCCACGAGAGTGATAAAAAAGAAAAAGTTTCACTCACAGACTCTCCAGTAACTGCAAGGAGCGAAGGAAATGCTCTTTTTGTCTGCACAGGATCGGTCGCTGGATTTTCAGGCAAATAGCCTCTAGGGCCCATAGATGATATGTTGAGCGAGCACTATGCAAGGCTGAAAACCAACTGTCCTCGTACGAGGATGCAGGATTGTCCAGCAAGTGTTGGCCGATCGCTGAATCCAGAACAGCTTGTGTTGTTCTTATAGTACTGATAGGGCTGCTAGAACGTATATTCGCAGAGACGTGTTGCGAGACCCGCGTCTCCAACCTAAGACTGGTTCGTCCTTTTTCTTTTTTTTTTTTAGCGTTGAGATTCAACATACGCTTCACATTGCGTTCCTGGATCAAATGTGTCTGCAAACGGATGATGGGGGCGAATTCTGGAAGGAAGACGCCCGAAAAAACTTTTCATCCATGAGAAGAGGAAGAGACCCGCCGTTTTCCTCACGGCGAGTGCTCCTTCTATCGCGAATGTTGGATAGCTCTGAAATGACTTGTGCAGGAAACGGAAAGCCTCTCCGACGTCCAGGTGTTGTCTCGTTGTCTTGTATTATATGTTAGTTATGAAATCCGCTCAGGATGATTTGACTGGCGAGCTCGGTCTTATGAGACGGGAATCTCGCTCAATATGGCCTTAGGTTGAAATGCCTCACTCACGATGAGGTATCACACCTGGTTAGTGATTCGAAGGTCTCTCTGGGTCGGCAAAAAGCTTTGTACGCCGGATATGGAGTAGTCTCCAAACCGTGTGCGCTGTGCTGGGGAGGTGGAGATCATGGATTACACCTTCTATCAATGCAGTGTCATAACCCTGCGATGCAAGATTCTTGAAGGCATCATGGTCCGCCTGAACACTGTGTTCTTTTGCTTGCTGGGCGTTATGAGAGCATGATTTGGATGACCCGTCAGAAGTGGCTCTGTGAGGACGAGAAGTTCGTCTCTTCCCAACTGGTCTTGTACCTAAAGCATCAGCTTAAAGTCAAGATTAGGACGGAAAGGCGGCGGCTCTCCCCATCTGAGTTTGGAAAAAAGTGGGTTAGTCTTGCGCGTTTGTGCCGAGTGAGAGGTGGCATTTCGATGCCGGTCAGACATTGTTCTAGCTGCATTGAACATTGCCCCACCAACCCAGATATAGACTAGATTAGGTTTGTGTTTTGACTTTAGTTTTCTCTTCTGAATTTACTTACACACACACGCTCATATATATATATATATATATATATATATATATATATATATATGTATATATATATATATATATATAATATACAGAAATCTATGCAAGAGCCAACAAACCTTTTTTTCAAGAAAATCGGTTCAGCCGTTTCGCAGTCTATAGGTAACGGGTACACACACAGAGACTAAGTTCCATTTATAAATAAGTTTATATATATATATATATTGTGTGTGTATGAACAAAAGAACATATACACCAATGAAAACTGCATGTAAAACAGAAAAATTGAGAAATATAACCAGTCGAGTTTTGAAGTCCTCTTATGAATAGACAGATAAATTCCAGGGGATGTCCATGTGTAGCAGGCGCAGTCCGCCTGTGTTTAACCTGGTCTTATTCTTTTTCTTCTATGTGCCATGTCCCTTCAGGACGTAGGCGATCATGGCTTTCCACGTTTCCCTATCCCTGGTGGCTCTGAACACACCCTCTCCTGTTACACCATGCAACCCTCGCTCCGTCATCCACCTGATTAGGTCCTTCAAATATGTTATCCGTTGTTTTCCCCTGTCTCTTTTCCCCTCTATCTGGCCTGTTAGTATCAGGTTCTCCAAGCCATCCTTCCTCATTGCATGTCCCAAGAACTTCAGCTGTCTCTTCCTGATGCTCAGTATTAATTTCATTTTTGTTTCCATCATTCCTAAGACCTCATCATTGCTCACATACTCGATCCATGATATTAACAGCATTCTTCTGTAGAACCACATTTCAGCTGCTTCAAGTTTTTTTCTTCATCTTTGATGATATTGTCCAGCATTCAGTGCCATATTAAAGGACGGACAACACGTAGCAATCCAGTACTCTCTTCCTTGTTTCTAGCGAAATTGTCCTGTTTCATAATACTTTACTCAACTTCTGGAATGCTTCTTTCGCCATGCCAAATCGCTTTCGGATCTCAGTGTCGCACTTTCCGCCTTTTGTTATAACACTTCTCAGGTATTTAAGTTTTTGTACCTGCTTGATTCTAGTATCCCCGAACTGGATTTGGCATATTGGGCTGCCCTTTTTACTGGTGACCATGCATTCGATTTTCTTGCAGTTTATTTCTAGTCCTTTCTTGTTACCTTCTTCAGCTACCTTCTGTAGGAGGTCTTGTAGTTTTCTTTCTGTGTCTGCTATCAGCACTGTATCATCTCCGTACCTTAGGTTGTTTAAATTTTGGCCTCCGAATCCAGGCATAACTTCTAGGGTCCTCAAAATATTCTCGCTGTACAAGTTGAACAGATCCGGTGAAAAGACACATCCTTGTCTTACACCCCTTTCTATCTTTGTATATCTACTCAATTCATTACCTGTTCGTATGCAAGCGGTTTGCTGCCAGTAAAGATTCTTGATTACTCTAAAGTCTTTCCCAAACATGTCCAGGCTGCCAAGTATTTCCATCAATTCTTTGTAGCGTATTTTGTCAAACGCCTTCGCATAATCAATAAAGCACAGGTATAAGTCCTTCTTTATTTGTATTGCCCTTCTAAAGAACATCCTAATCATAAATATGGCATTCCTTGTTCATGTGTCTTTAACGAAACCACACTGTTCTTGTCCTATCTCTGGCCTGATTCTGCTTCTCGCTCTCTTCATCAGGATTCGGACGATCAGTTTTGTTATGTGGCTCATTAAACTGATGGTTCTGTGAAGTTCGCACTCGTTTGCTCCTGGCTTCTTAGGTAGTACTATGAAGATAGACTTGCTGAGGTCATCTGGTATTACCCCATTACTCCACTATTATAAATTTCATTTATTATTTCAGTAATTTTCTCTATACTAAATTCTTCCAGGGCTATCAGGAGCTCTATGACTATGCCGTCTGGTCCAGCTGCTTTGTTTCTATTCAGTTTGGCTACCGCAGATTTCATTTCAGACTTTAATATTTCCGGTCCGTCCTCATCTTTGCGTATTATTGGTTGCTCTCTCTTGTCGTGGAAAAGATCTTTTATATATACAGAGTATATATAGATCTTTTATATATACTGGTCACGGAAACCAGTTATAACGAGGTTCGGAACCTGAGTCAGAGTTTATGCTGTCAATACAGCACCAATTATGACGGAGCTCTCGGGTCTCTAGTCGTGATGGCCTCGTCACAGTAGCTAGTCTTCGAGTCGTCTCTTACAACAGTGTTCTTCCTTGCCCACGCCGTGAATTTTGATCTCAAGGAAGGCACGTTGAAATCCAGCTAGCCGTATCTTTACCGCTTCAAACAGACCGGACGCGCGTGCACACTTGGGTTAATAAAAAAAGAACGGCACCAAAAAAAAAAAAATGAATGAATTCGATGACGGACGCCTGGATATGTTACGGAAAAGTCTTTATATACAAAAAAAAAACAGCAAACAGAAATAGAATATAACATTCTTACAACGGAGCGTAAGTTTTTGTTTGAAATTACTGTTTGTTCACTGCAAGCGGAGATTTCAAGTTTTTTTTTAGTTTTTTTTTAGTTTTGACGGTTCAAAAAAAAACTTATCAGGGCTTTTCACCGAAGCCTTACGGAAACAGCCGAAGTTGTGTCTATGTAACTGCGGCGGTAAATTCGTTTTGTCTCCTTAGCTCGGCGCGGCAACCAATCTGACTCTCTGCTTTTAACTCTTTCTCGGCCAGGACTCTATCGGAGGCGCGTTATTCGACTTTTAACTCTTTCTCGGCCAGGACTCTATCGGAGGCGCGTTATTCGACTTTTAACTCTTTTCGGCTCTTTCTGTTTCTTTAAATCTTCAGCCAGGAACTCTATCGGTGGCAACCGTCACTGTCTTTACGGTTGGCACTCTCGGTGTGGCAACTGTCACTGTCTCTACGGCTGGCACCCAATGGCATGGCTCCCGATTGGGAACCTCACCCCCTCAGTCATTACATCTTTTTTCTTTTTCCTTATTTTTATGCATGTCCCAGATTCTCTTGGGAGGTGCATGACGGACACGGATGTCCATGTCTTTATCCAATTAAATAACATCCGCCTCCACATTTTGAGGTGGTGCTATATCATTCCCTTGGTTTAACCAATGAAATAGTAATATTTTTAATTACGTAATTTCTTTTCGTCTTGCTTTTGATTTAACTGATTACGCAACAAATCCAGCTTTTAGGTTCATCAATCCCTTCCCAGTGAGATTTATATTTCACTTTATTCCCATAGACAGAATTTAACCTTTTTGCACTTATCAAAACATTTGTGACACTCTTTTCAATAGTCCAAAACCCACCTGGGTTAACAAAATTCTCTGTAGGCTGAAAATATAAGTTGAACCTTTTCCGCCATGTTATTTTAGCTTGTTAAATAATGGCTGCCAATGATGATCTCGTCTTGCCTCCGCTGATCAACTTCTGTATAAACAATGCATCCGCACATAGGCAAAATATATTTTCCCATTCTCTTCTCAGTAATATTTTGACTTTTGTAATATATATTTTTCAACTTAACTCATATTGCGATTGGCAATAAACGATTTTATTATCTATTTGGCTTTTTTTTCCCTATTCATGTTGCGATTTCTAATAATCTGCAGAATTTCTTTTGCTCCGTCGTACTAAAATTAGGATCACATTTTTTCCACGTGCAATATTAAAGTATTGTATATTTCCACGTGCAATATTATAGTATTCTATATTTCTACATGCAATATTATATTATCATATTTTTCTGCATGCAATGCAATCACGTGTTACGCATGTATGAATCTCTGGAGTCGGGATGTTGAAACTAACATAAATCAGCTAAGCGACACACATTTTATTTGTACTAATTCTCTCTCTCTCTCTCTCTCTCTATATATATATATATATATATATATATATGTGTGTGTGTGTGTGTGTGTGTGTGTGTGTGTGTGTGTGTGTGTGTGTGTGTGTTATCTTAAGTCGGTGGCACGACTCGGATCTTTATGTACTACGCAATCATCACATGGTAGAAACCTATGTCACGTAATAACTCGTTTAGAAATGAATATGTATTTGAATTTTTATTTGTTTAACATTATTATTTTTAATGGATACTCCTATTTGAGCGGAAAATGTGTTATATATATATATATATATATATATATAAAAGGGACATTATAATTCCCACTGGCCTTAATCGTTTGAGAAATTGTTTGGAAAATATCTACCTTAACGAATAAGACCAGTGAAAAATAGCATGTACTCTTCAACTATATATATGTATATATAAATAATAAAAACAGACTTACCATTCAAATACAAGTATCCATTAAAAATAACAATGTTAAACAAATAAGCATTTAATTTACTGCCAGTTTCGTAGATTTCCGTTAAATTCCGTAATATATAATAACTCTGTTTATAGGTCATTGGGTATTGTTTTATTAATACCGGCATAATAATATTATATTCGTGTGTACCCTTATATGTATATTTATTTAAGCACGCACAGTTTCTATCAAAGCAAATGCGAGGTTTTCACATTAACTTGACAAAGTCCCTCAGAGGACAAAACGCGTCGGCTAACATTTTCATATTTTCTTTATTTACATTGTCCTTTTACAGATATCAGTTAGTTAAGTGCCATACATGATACACGCACGAAAGAGACATGACTGACTGGGCAGAAGATTATCCCGCAGTAGGTTGCCATTGCTTTCTGTGGTAGACTGGTTGCCAGCCAAGGCTATAGAACCCAATCTGTCCAGGTATCTAACCCATAACTGGAGGGAAGAGACGGATTAATACCTTTCCCAAGACTATTTGTGCGTAAGTGAATGCAAGAAATGCAACTAGAATTCGAACTCGGATCCCCGATCTCTCGTTCCGAGTCAATATCCACTACACCACAACGCACATCCGCTTTTACAGATATACTCTATCTGAAATGTTTACACACACATACACACATTCATATATATATATATAAATATGATGGCTACCACATATATATATATATATATATATATATATATATATATATATATATATATATATATATAGAAAGAGTCAAATAAAGATACTGATCTTGATAATTGATAGGCAGCAAATACCAGGTTTCGATAATGAGCAAAATTTTTCTTTTATTGGCTGACGTAGATCTACAGTTCTACGTGTTGATCTTATCAAATACTGAAACGTTAAACGACGAAATTTATATCTCTGTGCCTACAAAAATAGGCATGCCATCTTTTTCAGGTGGATCCCAGTAGGAAGAACACTCAGCTAATTTCAGAAAGAATTTACACACATTTTGTTTTGCTTTCTTAGCTTAAATTGCCAACTGATGAGAGGTGACAGCTCTTGCAGGCTTTACACCGTCTCGTCGCTGTTAATAGGCTACGGATTTCCTTAAAGATTTCGTTTTTAAGGACATCACTTTTTTTCTGTGACTATTAAGGTTTCAAACGATGTCTAATTGGTTCTTGTATGAGTCAAAAGTTCAAACTGCAAATCGGATATGCCAAAATCAAACCAGTGCGAAAATTTAAATACGTGAAAGTGTTTTTTGTTTTTTTGTTTTGTTTTTTTTGTTTTTTTTACAGAGGTCATAAAGAGCGACATTGAGATACAAATGCGTATTGACTTTCAGTTTGTGTTTTGTTTAACGGCATATCAACATCTGTGGGTTATTTAATGCTAAAAAGGTGGGGTTTTAAGGTATTTTTAATGTTTAGTTATAGTGAAAAGGTTGATTTATTCAGATTTTAATGATTTTTTGTTTTTATTCTTTTTTATTTTAGAAAAGTGAAAATGTCTTCTAGTTTTGTATTCAAAAATGTTTTGCTGAGAATATTTTTTTCTTTCAAAAATGTGTTACGATAATAAATTTTTCTACAAAAATATATTGTTCGTAATATTTTTCTTTCAAATTGTATATTTTTCTATAAAAGTCTATTTTTATGCATATATTTCTATAAAAGTGTATTTTTATACTTTCATAGTGTTTTAACCCCAGTTTGGGGGTTAAATATTGGCCCATAGCTGGGACCCTAACAGGTACTACCACTCCGGGTTAGAGTAGACTTTGGAACAATAGCAATTAAGAAGTGGTTCCATGCTCCTCACAACCCTCCAATCAGAGGCCTTGCTGCCGGATGCAGTTTACCGTCATGCCCAGGACCAAAATGCGTATTGGAAGGAAGGCCAAGGAAGCCTACGAAATCGAAAAATTTCGCTATAAACAATGAAAATACAATAAACTGCTATGTCATATCTCTCCTCCTGTATAGCAGTGGTTATTGGACGATCTCTTCAAAGATCAAGAGGAAAACTGAATGAACTGAAATGTTGTTCTACAGAAGGAAGCTGAGGATACTGTAAACTGAATATGTGAGCAACGACGAAGTTTTGGAGAAAATGGAAACAAAAAAAAGAAACTAATTCTTAATATCAGGATAAGACAATTGAGATTTCTGGTGTGCATAATGAGGAAGGAGGGTTTGGAAAATCTGATGCTCACGAGTTAAACAGAGCATAAGAGAGACAGGGAAGACAACGCATAGCATATGCAATCAGCTTAACTAAATCGATGGCGGAACAGGAATTTATTACACATGTCCTGCCATTCATTTACACAATCTGTTGTATACGTTACTCGACGTTTCTCTCAGCGCCTTTTGCTTTAAATATGTCCTGTAAGTGTCAAATTCTCCAAGCCTTTTTCCTCATTATGTATCGTAGAAACTTCAAGTGTCTTTATGCTCTTTTTAAATGCTGTTTTTACTAACTGTTCACCTTATACAAGGCCCAAGATCCACGTATGGCAGAGGTTTACTGAATCAGGTTCTTCTGTGCATATGAACGTGAAAGGTGGGGGGGGGGGGGGTAATAAGTGCTGATTATGAGGTTATGTAGGAAAGATAATGGCTGATCCTCGACCTGATGAGATTAAGATCGTAGGGATTGGGGATCTGTTTCCCAAGCTAGCGTTTCTTGGGAAGAAGCTGAGTGGAACTTCTTTCTCACAAATGGAATATGAAGGGAATTAGGATGATTCATTACAGTGTACATGGCAGGCCTTAGATGTGAAGATATAAACTGGTGCAACTAAGGAATGTAGCTAGTCAGAACATTTACCTTTGACATAGCGACAGAGTAACGAGTGGCTTGCTACGTAAGATAAGCATAAATGTATAACGTTTCTAGCATTACTTTCGGGCTTGCAGTAGAATTTCGGAGCAAGAATGTCTTCTCCTTTCTCCTGTTTCTTTTCAGGAGCACTGTCATTTTTTAAAATCCATGCCTTCTACAACATTAAGAGAGTGAGGAATAAAAGAGAGTTAGAGAGAAACAAAGGAAAAGGGGGAGTTATATAAAACATAGAATGAGAGAAATAGAAAAGAAAGAGAGTGAAGAGGGAAAAAGGAAACAGAGAAAGATACGGAAAGTGAGAGAACAAAAGCATAGAGAGAAAACAAGGAGAAAAAATTGTAGAAGAAAAGGGACACAGAAAAATAGAGAGCGAAAGACAATAAGTTAGAGATACAGTCATTTTCTCACTGGCGTAATGTGGCTTCCATGTGTCTCTTCTACAAATACTTTCACGGCTTCTGCTCCAAAGACCTTAGCTCACTGGTGCAATGTGACTCACTGGCGCAAGGTGACTTCTCTTTGTCTCTTCTACAAAGACTTTCACGGCTTTTGCTCCGATGAACTTAGCTGACTGGTGCAATGTGGCTCACTGGCGCAAGGTGACTTCTCTTTGTCTCTTCTACAAAGACTTTCACGGCTTTTGCTCCGATGAACTTAGCTGACTGGTGCAATGTGGCTCACTGGCGCAAGGTGACTTCTCTTTGTCTCTTCTACAAAGACTTTCACGGCTTTTGCTCCGATGAACTTAGCTGACTGGTGCAATGTGGCTCACTGGCGCAAGGTGACTTCTCTTTGTCTCTTCTACAAAGACTTTCACGGCTTTTGCTCCGATGAACTTAGCTGACTGGTGCAATGTGACTCACTGGCGCAAGGTGACTTCTCTTTGTCTCTTCTACAAAGACTTTCACGGCTTTTGCTCCGATGAACTTAGCTGACTGGTGCAATATGACACACTGGCGCAATGTGACTTCTCTTTGTCTCTTCTACAAAGACTTTCACGGCTTTTGCTCCGATGATCTTAGCTGACTGGTGCAATGTGACTCACTGGCGCAAGGTGACTTCTCTTTGTCTCTTCTACAAAGACTTTCACGGCTTTTGCTCCGATGAACTTAGCTCACTGGTGCCCCCTATATATCTTCCCGCCTGTGGAATTTACTTCCGTTTACTTGCTTTCCCGACAGCTACAATCTCCAAGAATTTAAATGTAAAGTCAATAGTCATCTCCTATCTCACTAACCTGCATCCTCTCTCTCATGCTCCTTTTTCTGTCCACTCCACTCTCATCCGTATTCTCATCCTTTTCTTACCCACTTCCTGACACCCCCTATAATCTGTCACTCTTTCTTATAATTTTCCTCCTATGTAACCCCCTGCTCAACAGTGGCAGTAAAATGCCTTGCTTGGGGCGATATGATGATAAAAAAATAGAAAAGGTTGCAGCGAATGAGAGAGTGAGAGAGAAAGAGGCAGCGTAAAAGGGAAAGTGATACGAAAAGGAGAGAAAAGAGAAAGAAGGATAGATAAAAACGAGAAAGGGGGGGGAAGAGGGAAATAGAAACGAGAAAGAATGGGTAAAAGAAATGAGAAGCAAAAAAAGAGAGAAAGGAGAAAAAACGTCAGAAATAATTGCTCAGTCATTCTTGAGGAATTTTGTAGAGTAAAGGTTGGCAGGAAGCAAGAATACATGCAATATTAGCTTCATGTGGAAAGTATTTCTCTTATAGTAGGCACCTCTACTAATTCAACGTAAAAGAGTATACAATGATGAAAAATGTTTTAAACTTGATAAAAACGAAATTCTATCATCAAAATGTTTGTTATTATTAATAGAAAAGATGGAAGTATTTTTGAATAATTAATTATATATTTTAATTTTTTTAAAAACGTTCGTAATTTTGTTTAAAATTTTGCTTATCTTATTCAGCGAATGGACTATAAATTAACGCAGTAAATATTGTCATCATTTGTACGTTGAAAGGCATTGATTTGAAAATTTTTGCAATAATCAAATAATTGTCGGATTTTAATGAAACTTTCAAGAATGAAAAATGAATTAAATTATTTCACAAAGGTTTTGATTTAAAAATAAGGTCGGTATTTTTTTTGTTGTTTAAATGTGTTACTCAGCACATTTAATTTATGAAAATTCGAGAAATTCAACAAGATAATTTTTAATGACTATATTAGTTAAAAGCAGAACCTATTCAAGAATTTTGATCCTCAATTATTTTATTATTTATTTATTTTATTTATTTCATTTTTTTTTTCAAATTCGTGCGGAAAATTCGCTCTGAATCGTAAAATAAAGAACGTAATAAATCTAAGACATTATTTAATTAGAAAAGCTTTAAAGATATATTAAGGACACTATTGTCTTAATAAAAAAATATTTTTGATGATAAATGAATTTTTACAGAATTTGTTTTCATTTTTTAAATATAATAATTCATAAAGATTTTAAATCTTTTAAAATTCAGTTTCAATCGTATAAAGGTTACGGAATATTTTTAAGTAACACTATTTCTTCTTCTTCTTCTATGTGCCCTGTCCCTTCAGGACGTAGGCGATCATGGATCTCCACGTCTCCCTATCCCTTGTGGCTCTTAGTATGTTTGCTCCTGTTGCTCCTGGCAACCCCCGTTCCGTCATCCACCTGATCAGACCCTGCAAATATTTTATCCGCTGCCTTCCTCTGTCTCTCCTTCCTTCTATCTGACCAGTCAGTATCAGGTTCTCCAGGCTCTCCTTCCTCATTGCATGTCCCAGGAACTTCAGTTGTCTCTTCCTGATGCTCAGTATCAATTTCCTTTTTGTTGCCATTCTTTCTAACACTTCGTCGTTGCTTGTATGCTCAGTCCACGATATCCGTAGCATCCTTCTGTAGAACCACATTTCGGCCGCTTCCAGTTTTTTCCTCATTTTCGATGATATTGTCCAGCATTCACAGCCGTATTGAAGAACTGACATCACGTAGCAGTCTAGCACTCTTTTCTTCGTTTCTATTGAGATCTTCCTGTGTGTTAGTATTTTGCACATCTTCTGGAACGCGTCCTTTGCCATGCCAATTCGCCTTCGGATCTCCGTGTCGCACTTTCCAACACTATTTACTAATCATAAACCGTAAAGCTTATTACAATTTACTGGTTCCGTGTATTTTATGTTTTTTAATAAACTGCAGGACCTCCTACAGAAGGTAAAGGTGGAGAGTGACAAAAAAGGACTACAAATAAACTTTAAGAAAACTGAATGCATGGTTATCAGCAAAAGATCCAACCCAAAATGCCAAATACAGGTGGGGGATACCAGAATAAACAGGTGCAAAAATTTAAATATCTAGGAAGTGTTCTAACAGGAGATGGAAAGTGCGACACAGAGATCAGAAGGCGAATTGGCATGGCAAAGAGCGCGTTCCAGAAGCTGAGCAAAGTACTAACACACAGGAAAATTTCACTAGAAACAAAGAAAAGAGTGCTGTATTGCTATGTGATGTCAGTTCTTCAATACGGTAGTGAGTGCTGGACAATATCATCGAAAATGAGGACAAAACTGGAAGCAGCGGAAATGTGGTTCTACAGAAAGATGCTGCGGATATCGTGGACTGAACATGCAAGCAACGATGAGGTGTTGGAAAGAATGGCAACCAAAAGGAAATTAATACCGAGCACCAGGAAGAGACAACTGAAGTTCCTGGGACATGCAATGAGGAAGGAAAGTTTGGAGAACCTGATACTGACTGGCCAGATAGAGGGAAAGAGCGACAGAGGAAGGCAGCGGATAACATATTTGCAGGGCCGGGTCGGGTGAATGACGGAACGGGGGTTACCAGGAGTAACAGGAACAAACATGCTGAGAGCCACAAGGGATAGGGAGACGTGGAGGGCCATGATCGCCTACGTCCTGAAGGGACAGGGCACATAGAAGAAGAAGAATTTGTTATTGTTTTTGTATGTGCTGATTTTTGTAGATATGGTTATTCGTATGCGACATTATCAGAAAATAAAAGAGATAAATATAGTAATTTAAAATCCAACGTATCTAAAATTCAATAAAACATTAGATTACAGGGAATAGCTTCCTAATTTTTTAAGATTACTGAATACTTAAAAATTATATTATAAAGGTGTTCAAGTTATATTTGTCAATAATTTTCTTACGGATAAAGCCCCTGTAGAATAATATTAGATAAATGTCCATCTGTCACCCAGCTGTCAAAACATCAACAGATTAGATAAACAGCTACTTCGTGTTGAAAATGCATTTCTGCGATATCTTAAATAATAATTTCTTCAAAAAAGATTAATTATGCTTTAAATCAGCTAATATTCGTCAAATAAAGTTTCAGAAAATTAGATTTTATCTTTGGAATATTTTGTAGCAAAGATATTTACATTCTGATGAAAGTGGCGTTAAAATAAATAAAAAATAAAAATTCTCAGCAATTTGAAAACGAAAACTCCTTCCAATCAATTTAAATTAGTTTTGGAATATAGCCAAGTATATTGCTTATTGAAAATATTAATTCGCTTAAAATTAAAACTTAAATAAAAGGAAAATTTTAATTTTTTTTTAAATTAATTTTAAGCCTCATGTATCGCGTTCCTGTGGAGGTACTAATTTTATGCCTACATATTTTAGCTTAGTCAGTCAAGTGACATAAGGGATACACGCTTGGACGATCATGTCTCGAAAGAGACATGACTGACTAGGCAGAAGGTTATCCTGCAACTAATCTAAACTAAAAATTCTTAGTGTGCATACAAAAGAAAGAAGCAGTGTGTTTGTGTGTGTGTATGTGTGTGTGTGTGTGTGTGTGTATGTGTGTGTGTTTGTGTGTGTGTGTGTGTGTGCGCGCGCATTCACTTACGCACAAATACTCTCGGGAAAGGTATTAATGCGTCTCTTCCCTCCAGTTATGGGTTAAATAACAGGACAGAGTGAGTTCTATAGCCTTGGCTGGCAACCAGTCTACCGCAGAAAGCAATGACAACCTACTGCAAGATAATTTTCTGCTCTGTCAGTCATGTCTCTTTCGAGACATGATCGCCCAAGCGTGTATCACGCATGGCTCTTAACTAACTGACTTAATAATGACCCTTGCGACACCAATAACGACTGACTAGTGAGTTTGATTCTCCCAAGTGACTCATCTAATGACCTTGTACCCTATCTAATCTGCGCTTAGTAAATCAATATATTCTAAGTATTGTATTAGCAAGCTTATCTCTATAGATCAATTACGAGTGAGTTCGATCTTCGCTGAGTACCCTATAATTGCCGCCTTCAGCCACATCTACGCCACGCTTAGCAAATCGCTATAAATTAAATCAGTCAGTTAAGTGTCATACGTGATACACGCTTGTGAGATCGTGTCTCGAAAGAGACATGACTGACTGGGTAGAAGATTCACCCGCAGTAGGTTGCAATTACTTTCTGTTGTAGACTGGTTGCCAACCAAGGCTATAGAACCCAAACTGTCCTGCTATTTAATCCATAACTGGAGAGAAGAGACGGATTAATGCCTTTCCCAATGGTATTTGCGCGTAAGTGAAAGCAAGGAATTCAAGTGGAATTCGAACTCGGCTCTCTACGAGTTCTCGTCCCGAGCCGATGTCTACTGCACCACAACGCACATCCAAAAGGTGCATCAATCGTCCCTGGGTGGGCATGAACCACCAGCGTTTCGGTTATGCACTAACCGAGTGCGCCACAGAGACAGATCGCATATTCTGCATGACGTCTTCTACAAGTAAACTGTTGTTTCTTAGTCATGGTTGAGTTTGAGAGGGTATTTTGTGCTGACGAAGAAAAATGTTTTGCGCTAAGTTAGGTTAGAAGCAACCGGACAAAGAAAGGAATAAAACAAAAACAAAGATAATCGTTTGATAATACCCGATAGAAAATAAATCGTTGGATTTACCGAGTGAGTAAATGCAGTGATTAGTTCTGGTGACATCTTATCGAAGTGTCCTTCGTTCTTCATCGTGCTGCCCGCAAAAGAACGACCTTCGTTTTTCGTGTCACACATTCTCCGTCGTGATTGTTTTTATCTATGCCCATCATGTTGAAACTAAGGGCCGGTGCATACTACCCTAGAGCCTCTCGACCAGGGGACAAGCATGATTTGTAGCCCCTTGCAGCGATTTGTAACACTCGCTCTCTTGTTAATATTTGCTTTTTTCTACCTACATTTAAATACGTTACAAATTAAACTGATGCAATGAATATGCATACACCTTGCTTCCCTTTCATAGTAATATGATTGGCTTGTGTCAGCCATAAATACAGACTAAGGCGGTGACATAGAGGACTACGCCTAAGCATATTTCATATGACTACGAAGAGTACCAGCCCATTACGGCTACTTGCTAGATTTTGCTGCCCGGTTACATTTGTCAAAACCACTTAGCTACTTCGAATAATATATATATATAATATAGTCACCCGCAGATAGATCTGTTTCGCTGTATTACAGCGAATCAGTACGGCTTAGACTCCGTTCGCTTCCTAACCCAGGATTGAAACTCGACCGAGTCGGCGTCAGTCGGCGATTCTACCCCTAGGCCACGAGCGTCTGGCAGAAGAAGACAGGCTTTTTAGCGCGTATAAATACGCCCAATAGCTAGAGTGCTCCAATTCATTATCGAATGAGCGATGCGTATATGCCGGGGTATCTACTGTTTACAAAGCCTCCCACTCTTCCAGAGTGCTCAATCAGGGTGTGAGAGCCTATATATATAGCCTTTCCGGGACATATCATAAACTAACCACAACTGACCAATTAAAGAATTAAAATTTTGCGGATTTTTACGTCACTCTTGAGAATTTGTTTTGTTCATGCTAAATCTCGAAAAACTACTTTTTTTTATTCATAATGTTAAATGTTTTCAAAACTTAAATTATTCAACTTTTTAACAAGAACAACCTCAAGCTGATGTTAGAAATTACCAAAAAACATAGTTGATTTATTTAAGACGGAATCATCTATTTTTTTTTTAATCATTTCACCCCGAGCAAGGCGGAAACGCCACTGATGTGCAGGGGGTTACATAAATGTAAAAAGATTAATTAGAAAAGAGTGAGGAGTACAAACTAGTTAGAAAGGAACAATAGAAAGCTGAGAAAGCAGGTGCGATGACAGAGATACATAGGTGGAGAGAAAGGGAAGGTTATACAGGGGAGGGGAGAGAGCTAGAGACCAGTGGTTAGTAGATGAGTTTTGACTTTGCATTTAAATTTCTGGAGGTTGTAGCCGTCAGGAAAGCAAGAATACGGGAGCGAGTTCCACAGGCGGGAAGTGCGAGAGAGGAAACTGCAGGAGTAGAATTGTCGTCTGCATTTGGCTAACCTGACTGTGAATGGGTGGGACCCAGTTGCCAGTCTGGTTGCACGAGTAAACACCTGTTGAGGAGGTATCAGTGACTTAAGCTCATCCGAGCAGAATCCATGAAAGTATTTATGGAAGAGACAGAGGGAGGCCACATTTCGACGATGGGGAAGTGGCTGCAGTCGAGTCGCCAGATCAGTACCTATCACATTACAGACTCTCCTTTGGAGCTTGTCAAGAACACTGAGGAGAACGGCAGGGGCACCTGACCATAAATGGCAGCAGTACTCCATGCACGGACGGATGGTTGACTTGTATATATGCAGGATGGATTATGACATGTTTCTCATTTATATTTCGATATTTGTATTTATTTTCTATTTTTCTACTTAACTAGTTCACGTATATTACATATGATCCATTCGGCGACAATTCTACTCCATCAGCTTCATTTCTCGCACTTTCCGCCTCTGGATGTCCCTTCATTATTCTTGCTTTCCTGACGGCTACAACCTCCAGGAATTTAAATTCAATTCTCATCTCTTATTCACTTGACTCTAGTACTTTCTACATCACCACATGTATCTTGTTCTTTTCCTTCCTCTCTACATTTGAAACTGTTTTCACTTCCACTCACTCTCCTCCTGCCTAAACTTTTACTCTCTTATGTAGCCCCCTGCGTATCAGTGGTGGTACCGCCTTGCTTAGGGTGAAACGATTAAAAATAGGTAACACTAAAATCTGTGTTAATTATGAATACTACCTTGAAAATTAAAATGCAGAAGACGGGGTAACGTCATAGTTTCTGTGGTGCCATAGATTTGAGAGCGAGGCGCTAGACACTTGCACGGGCCCTGCTGAAACGTGTAGCGGCAACGACGTCTTGTCAAACGTGGATATAGAGGTTCGTATACTGTTTATAAGTGGTGATAAATGCAGCTGTTCACTAGCTCTCTTATCCTTAGCTAATTTCTGCCGGGAGATCATTTTCTACCATAATCCAGTCTTCATAAAAAATTAATTTTTCTCATTACAACCATTTGCCGAAATACCCTATATTCTTCTCCCAGAGAACATGACGGAGTAGGAAAGAGATATTTAGAACTCTCTGTATATACAAACTAGAAAAAGTTAATATGGCCTCCTTATATGGCAACGAATACTTGACAATCTTCTCAAAGATTAAAAAGAGGCTCGAAACAACAGAAATGAGGTTCTACAGAAGGATGCTGAGAATACCATGGACCAAGCATGTGAGCAACTACAAGATTTTGAAGAAGATGAAAACGAAAAAGGAACTAATACTTAACCCCACGAAGAGACAGCTGAAGTTTCTGAGACACATAAAGAGGAAAGAGGGCTTTGAAAATCTAATACTCACGGGAAGAATAGAGGGGCAGAGAGACCGGGAAAAGTAACGCGAGACATACTTGATGAGCTTGGTCAAATGGATGAATCAATGATGACTGGACAAATGTTGCTAAAAAAACGACAAATGCTGCAACCACGAGGAAGAAGATAAAATCTTCTGCAAATTCGGCAGTGATTAAATCTGTATAAATTCGCAGTCTCTCAATATGACTGCGACAAGGACTATAATCAAAACTTGTGGGGTGACCATTGAAACTTGACTCAAATTTCATAATTTCGGTAAACACTCAACCCGATTTTCACAGGGACAAATTTCCACATTTCATAATGTCTTCAAAATGTCGGTTCATAAACTGCTTTTTTCTCATAAACAACCTCAACGGAGGAACAAATCATTTCCTCTTCACAAAAATGTCAGTGTGATAAACTGTTTCTTCTTTACCTTTTCCTTCTTCCCCCCCCCCCCACCCCATCAACCTAAAACAGTAACAATCTGCTACAAATGACCTCACCTAAAACAATGGACCGGACCCAAAATTAAATAAAATATTCATTATGTTTTATGTTTATTTTCCAAAGACATCTTCGGTGATATGCCGAGGATGCAGGATGTTCTTTGGCCGTGAGTTGTCAGCACCCTCGAATATAAAAAGACACCCATATCAGGGAAACTCCGACTTAGAACAACCTTCGACGGTTGAAATTCAACTCTCAAAATCAAATTCTGAAATTACTATTAAATTTTTTAAACCACCTGCTTGACGACATCTCCGCTCTACTAACAGTTGTCTTCCAGTGCAAATTCGTCTCTGCAAGAGTTAACCTTAGTGACCCTGGCTTGACAAAACAAAAATCTTTAAATCCAAACGTATTCTCTCTTGCACCCGTCCAACATCTTCAGAATCTGAAAATCAACATCCGCGCCACACATCGCAAATACACATGTCAAAAATCCACACAGCCCCAAAAATATGAGAGCCCACCGTAGAGGGATAGTTACTACTGCCCACTGAAAGTAATTTCGATATTTAACAGTCTCACTATGAGTTTGGCCTTATGCCAGACGAGACCAAGTTTAGTATATATCTACTACAACATTCAAATTGAAGCCAAAGGTTTCACTATCGTCTGCTTTTCTTGTAAGATAATTATTACAACGCCAAGACTAAAAAAAGGGATTTTCATATCAGAACAGCACACGTTCAAGCCCAAGGGACAGTATTTCAAAAGATTATTTTCAAAATAAGTCTGCCTAACTTAACATATTGGCGCAGAAAATATTCTTAATGCTTACTCTCCATGTGGTTTTGAGTTACAATGTTTAAGCTTAGTAAATCTAATTAAATGTTTTCAGTATACCCCAGGAGAAACAGATATTGGTAAGTTTACCGGCCCAAACGATTTCTGCGTAAGAAACTACGAATACCCACATATATTTCATTTTTTTGTTTTACTAATCTCAGATTTTAAACCTTATTTTGAGTCTGGAAAATTTGTATAAAAGAAAAAATTGTCCTGCTTCCATTAAAGAAGTAAAATATACCTACTTCAATTTAAATGCAAAGATATTTTCGGGTACTTAGTCGAAAATATCTTCTTATTTAAATTGAAATTTATCCGTACATATTTTTTTCATTGCGGTTAGATTAAATTCCAGTTTTTACTCAGAGAAAAAAATAATTCAAATAAACTATATTCTACTAGCAGTATAGCCCGGCGTTGCTCGGGTGTAACGAAAGCTTTAAAACTAATCCATGGTCCTGGAGCTCAGACTATTTGGACGTTGACACGAAAGACTAAAAAGCAATAATTGTTTCCAGTTAAAGCGAAACCATAGACTGAAAGAAAAATGAATGGATGTAAGTCAAATTTTGATTTCCTGGTATCGATATCAAATAATTTTTTTCATCGTAAACTGAATTTTGAAGGTTAAATAAGTCCTCTGAGTAAATGGCATCATGCCTGAGACTAAGAACTACAATTATATCTGCTTAGAGCCAAACCCGAAGTAAAAACCAAAATAAAAGGGCTGAAAAAAATAAACATACAGGCAGCTAAACAGACACACACACACACACACACACAAACATCTTGCCTTTTATATATATATATATATATATATATATATATATATTATCGATTTTCTACACAATTGTAAGAACTGCAACCTTGGAACTTCTGAATATCGTTTCTTATGTCTTTCTCTAAGAGTGTATCAAATTTGATTAAAATCGGACCACTCCTTCTATAACCAGATTTTTTCGATTTTCGATATTTATCAGGGGTACCTCGACACAAAACCTAGCTAAGAACACTCGCAGACGCTTATAGTACAACTGTGTAAATTTTCAAGAAACTCGGTTCAGCCGTTTCGGAGTCTATAGGTAACGGACACACACACAGACACACAGACAAAGTTTCATGTATAAACAAGTTTAGATTAGATTTGTGACACTATTATCCATTTGATTATTTTATGCATGATCTCTCGAACACAAAGAATGGTACAGAATGAGGCGAGTTACAGAAATATAAGGGAATTGTAAGGGAGATAATCGGATATCTCTTATCCAGACACAGTTTGATTAAGTAAATATATTATTACACGGAGAAACTTTAGAAAATCTTTCTGTTAAGAGGTGAAAAGTTGTTACGTGACATGGCAAATTTTCGGTGTCACCTCAGGAATATAATGGAATGACCTCAAAAGTCTCCTGACGTTTCGCCTATTTAATTAACCTGTAAAGAATTTGACAAATGTATAAAACATCTTCGAGCAGGAAAAGAGTAGATTAAATGCTTGAAGGATAAATCGAGAAAGTTATCAAATTCCTATTTTCAGAGGCCATTGCTAAGAATACCAGGAATCTACGCCACTGTTACTAAGGTCAAAGGAGGACACATTTATGAAATTAAACTAACATAACGAAAGCCTTCTTTTTATTATATTCTTGCGAAGTTCTTTTTGTAATTACATGCAGTATTCGTTTTTTTATCTAAACTTATTTATAAATGGAACTTTGTCTCTGTGTGTGTGTCTGTGTGTGTGTGTGTGTGTGACCGTTACCTATAGACTCCGAAACGGCTGAACCGATTTTCTTGAAATTTTACACAGTTGTACGATAAGCGTCAGCGAGTGTACTTAGCTAGGTTTTGTGTCGAGGTACCCGCGATAAATATCGAAAATCGATAATCGAAAATCAATAATCGAAAATATCGGGTTATAGAAGGAGTGGTCCGATTTTAATCAAATTTAATACACTCATAAACAAAGACATAAGAAATGATATTCAGAAGTTCTAAGGTTGCAGTTCTTACAATAGTGCAGAAAATCGATAATATATATATATATATAAGGCAAGATGTTTGTGTGTGTGTCTGTTTTTCTGCCTGTATGTCTGTATTTTTTCAGCCTTTTATTTTAGTTTTTGCTTCGTTTTTGGCTCTAAGTAGGTATAATTGTAGTTCTTAGTCTCAGCCATTATACCATTTACTCAGAGGACTTATTTAGCCTTCAAAATTAAGTTTAAGACGAAAAAACTTATTTGATATTGATACTAGGAAATCAAAATTTGACTTACATCATTCATTTTTCTTTCAGTCTACGGTTTCGCTTTAACTGGAAACAACTATTGCTTTTTACTCTTTCGTGCCAACGTCCAAAGAGTCTGAGCTCCAGGACCATGGATTAGTTTTAAAGCTTTCATTACACCCGAGCAACGCCGGGTTATACTGCTAGTATATGATTTTAGTTTACCTGATAAAGAGGTTTAAAACTTACTAATTTGCTATATATATATATATATATATATATATATATATATATATATGTAATCATTTCTCTCCAAGCAAGGCAGAAATACCACTGGTGTGCAAGGGGTTATACTGAGAGAACTAAAAGAATTAAAGTCTTAGGGGATGTTGAAGAAAATATAAGAGATTGATGGGAATCAAGTAGAAAAAAGGTCGCATTTAAACTTTTGGAGATTGTAGCTATCAGGAAAGTAAGCAAATGAAAGTGAGTTCCACAAACAGGAAATGCGAGAAAAGAAACTATTAGAGTAGAAGAGACATCTCACTATCTATACGGTAAAAGATGGGAAATGATGCCTATCTAGAATGACGAATAAATACAGGTGGTCGGGATACCAGCGAAAAAAGTTCGTCAAAGCAGTTTCTATGAAAATACTTGTAGAAAAGACACAGGGAAGCCACATCATGTCGGTTAGAAAGTGAATGAAGGCAGGCTGCTAAGTCAGAGTCGATTATATTGCCAATTCTTCTTTGGATTTTGTTGAGAACCTCAAAATGAATTGCAGGAGCACCCAACCAGGTAAGACAACAGTATTTAATGCACGGACGAATGGTAGATTTATAAATGTGCAAAAATGCATTCTGACACGAAAAACATCCTGGCATGACAGAATGAACCAACCTTCCTAGTAGTAGATGCAGTTATGGATTCGATGTAGTCATTCCATTTGAGATTATTTGAAAAAGATAAGCCATTGATGTGCAGTGCGTTGATCTTTAGGAGATTCGCCTCATCCATTCTAATGGCAGACATGAATGATTCTCTAAAGTAGTAAAAGGATATATATATATATATATATGTAGAGATAGAGAGAGAAGAGAGAGTGTGTGTGTGTGTGTGTGTGTGTGTGTGTGTGTGTGTGTGTGTGTGTGTGTGTGTGTGTGTGTGTGTGTATCAAGGCCAGCTACCTGAAGATTACGAGAAAACACATGAAAATAGTAGACGTGACCGGACAATGTATGCCGGAAATATCTATACACTAGCCTTTTAGCATTCAAATCATTTTCCTGTCTTTTTTTATTATACTTACTTGCTGCATTTACTTATATATATCCAGGTAAAGAGAGCCAACAGTTTTAGATTAGAATTCAAACCTTTATCAGAGATACATATATGTCTTAAAGTATTTCTTCGTAACTAAAATGTATACTTCTCGCAGGAAGTAGACAACTCAGCCGTAAAAATGACAGTTCTCCTGGACATGTATGAATACCACACATCCCCTAATATCTTTTTTTTTTTTATAAGCGTTTCACCCCGAGCAAGGCATGTCACTGCCACTACTGCGCAGGGGGCTACGTAGAGTGGAGAAAGGATGATTAAATATAGGAAATGTCAGAGGGTGGGTGATAGGCGGGTAAGGATACCGAGAATGAGGGTTGGGTAGATGAGAGTGTTCTGAGAATAGTTGGGAGTTAGTGTGATAGGAAGTGTCTATTGACCCTACATTTAAACACCTGGAGATTGTAACTGTCGGGAAAGCAGACTTGTGGAAGGGAGTTCCACAGGCGGGAAGCGCGAGAAAAGAAGCTGTTGGAGTAGAATTTACGGTTACATCTTATTTGTTTAACTGTAAAAGGGTGGGACCTAGTTGCTAATCTAGTATCTCGTGTAAATTCGTGCTTAGGCGGCACCAGTGATCTAAGCTCATCGGAGCAGAAGCCATGAAAGTACTTGTAGAAGAGGCACAGGGAAGCCACATCACGCCGGTGAGAGAGCAGCTGCAGCCGGTCTGCCAAGTTAGTATCAACCACGTTACAGATCCTCCTTTGTATTTTGTCAAGAAGCCCAAGGAGAACAGCAGGGGCACCCGACCAGATATGGCAGCAATATTCAATACACGGGCGGATGGTAGATTTGTATATGTGCAGAATAGATTCAGGTGGGAAAAATTTCCGGGCCCTGCACAGGGAGAACCTATATTTTAAATTTTCAAAGTTGACCTTCATTCTGATTAGTTAAATTAGATACACCCATAAGATCTAAATTTTCCGTCTTCCCCACTCTATATTATCTCTTTAATAAGCAAATATATTATTTTCTATTTTCAAATGTAAATTGTTTTCACTGAACTTTGCCTGGTGACGAGATAAAAACTGTAAACCTCGAAACAGAAATTTCCGTGTCGCAATGTAAATTAAATTAGTTTTAAATAAAAAACAGATTTAGTTTATATATATATATATATATATATATATATATATATATATATATATATATATATAATGTCAGATTAAATAAATTGCAAACACTATGTTTGCTTATTTTTATTAAAATCCGTTCATACTAACGGATAATCTTTCGCGTGTTACAATAAAAAATGTCAAAAATGAGCTGTAACGTTGACAAATCGTAGTTTTATTCATTTCTTAAGGTACCCAAGTACTTTCAGCCTCTTTCCTAGATCATCTTCAGGAGTGTGAGTTATGATAACAAATGTAACCGGAAAACTGTGTTGCTAAAAATTACTGAACATTTTTTCCGCTTCAAATTAAAACACTTGAGCCGTCGATTAATAGAAACAGCTATGAATACTGTAGTAATCTTCTAAAATCTTTGTAAAAAGAACAGTATTTTTATGCTTTAACGCGTGCATGACCATGACATTACAACATATAAAAATGGATACTTTTCACGTTCTAATGAACGCTAGCAATTTTTCAACCGTTATATGTATAGTAATATTTTTATAAGTAGTATTTATAAAAAAAAAAACATTTTTCACCGCTACAAAGTTTCATTACTATCAATTGTTCCTAATCCCCTAGAACTCCATCTATTCCATCTCTTAATTGTCTGGATAAGGTAATATTTCTTTTGTAAATTTATATATATTATTTTCTAACTTTTGCATCCGTAAATCGTCTGATGAGTTACTATTGTTTGTACCGAAACACGACAGCTCTTGTGTAGTGGTGAAAAATGTTTTTATTATAAATATCAATAATAAAAATATTACTATATATATATTACTTTTGCAACCGTAAATCGCCTGATGATGTATTATTCTAAGTACCGAAACACAACAGCTCTTGTGTTGCGGTGAAAAATGTTTTATGATAGATAGATAGATAGATAGATAGATAGATAGATAGATAGATAGATAGATATTAATATTTTAATATATTATACATATATATTTGTAAAAAGTAAATGAAAACTTATCTTAGACGACGCGTTTCGTTTTGTGAGGGGCCTTATCAAGGCAAACGCTTGAAGCAAAAAAGCTTGTTCACTCTTTCTCCAAGCTTTTCAACTTACTTTACCTCAGAGTGATTGTCACTTCTTTCACTATCAAATGTTAACCGCCGTACTCACAGGAGGAAATAAAACTGCATTTATTTAACTCATTACCTTTGAGCGGAAACAATGCACTAAATAATGAAGCCAGATTTCTTTTATTTTCATAGTATTACTCACATCTGTTCTTGTCTGGCGATTACCTAAAAAGCAAAACTTGATCCAGAAACAGTAATTTAATACCGACAATATGGCTGCCATGTTTTCGTTATGCGAAACGATTTTGAACGTAGAACACTTCCTTACACACTCTCGCCAAAAGTCTAAAAACACATTCAAAACGTTGTTCGTTCAAATAATAATAATAATCATCTCTATTATAATAAGGACCGTTGCGTGTATATATATATATATATATATATATATATATATATATATATATATATATACAAATGTGTATATGTGTCTGTGTATGTCATGACGACAAATTTTCCTCTCACTTCCACAAAAATACACTAATATACGCAGCCCTACATATAGCCAATTTTTTAAAAAAATGAATCAGTTTGTCTGACGATTGCAAGAGCGTGAAACCTAGGGTTACAAACTCACATCTATCTATCTATCTATCTATCTATCTATCTATCTCTATCAATCCAGTTGAAGAGAACCAACAGTTTTACAATTTAAAGTTCTCCGGCATTTACATTTCTTTTATAAAAGTGCTCAATACAACAAATAATGTAGAGTATAATATAATTAAATTTGTTTTTTAATTAAAATAATTATATTATTTTGCATTGCGGACATTTTTATGTTTAGAGATTTTTACCCCGTCATCAGGCAATGTTAGATCATTGTTGAAGAAGGAAATTACTGGAAAGTAATTGACACTCACCTGAAGCGAGCTGAATATAAAAGGCTCCTCATACCAATAACATTTCCACCGAGCTTCTCTACGGCATATGACTTCATTGAACTTCTTTTGATCCTTTTGAATTTATATTTTAATTGGGGTCATCAGGAGAGAATGTGCACCGTTGATATTTAGCAAGTGGCAAGTTGAATTTTCATGATTAGTCAGGCAAATTTCTGAATACCGTTATCGGGTAACTACAAGTGTCTGGTTCGAGTCAAGAAATTTGTGTGAATTACAAGCAGGTTACTAATGTAAAGACAATCATCGGGTTATCTTTCTGCTTGTTCAGCAACACGACCGCTACGTCCTGTCAATATCTCATAAATAATGGATTAAAAAGATGAGTGATAAGTTGAGACTTCCTTAATTGCTAAATTTAGGAAAGACGTGAAGAAAGAAGAGCTGAAACATTCGACACTCTTTTTTGAACGCATCTTTTCCTGTTTCAGTTCACAGTCGGATTTCGGTGTTGCAATATTTCGTCCCTTGTTAAAACAAATCCCAGATGTGCGTTGTGGTGCATTGGATATCGGCTCGGGACGAGAAATCGGGGAGCCGAGTTCGAATTCCAGCTGAATTCATTGCATTCACTTACGCGCAAATACCCTTAGGAAAGGTATTAATCCATCTCTTCCCTCCAGTTATGGGTTAAATAATAGGACAGATTGGGTTCTATAGCCTTGGTCTGCAACCAGTCTACTGCAAAAAGCAATGGCAACCTACTGCGGGATAATCTTCTGTCTAGTCAGTCATGTCTCTTTCGAGACATGATCGCCGAAGCGTGTATCATGTATGGCACTTAACTGACTGACTGACGTGTTTGATGCATGCTTTGAATAGAATGCAAATAGACATTTTTTTAATCATATCACCCCGAGCAAGGCGGTAACGCCACTGATGTGCAGAGGGCTACGTAAGAGTGAAAAGATTGGAAAAGAGAAAGCCGGAAACCACATCCTAAACAGGAAACAAGGAATGAGCCTCTTCACCTGTTCAATTTTAGGGCGAATATTTATAAATATGGTATAAAATGCAAATTAACCGGTCGAAAATAAAACGAAATGAAACATTCCCCAAATCCCCCGAAAACTTCAATTTCTGTCGTCTAACGGAGGTTAGGAGTGAAAAACTTAAATGTGAGATACTAAAAAACATACGAAATTCGTATGCACCTTAAATGTGGCGCAATGTCGAGCACCCAGTGAGAATCATAGTCAGTCGTATCTGATCGAACGAGACAAGCTTGCTAGCCATTCCACCACGAGGAAGTGCTAAATATTATTATGATTTACTAATCGCAACTTAGATGTGGCACAAGGTCGAAATTAAAGAGCACCCAGTGAATATTCGTACAAATAGGATTTTTCAGTGTGCCCACGTCGCTTTGGAGACGCATCATTCGCCGGGTATTGTAGCCGGGTATTGTAGCCGTCCCGCTACCAAAGAAGAGGTACAGTCTGAGGGGATGGCTCCCGGGATCTTGAGCTAATATTATTTTTAAACTACCCCTGCTGAAGCCGGGCTAGACTTAACCTACTTCCCCACTGAAGTGAGTTGTGACACAAGGTCGGTTTTTAACGTACGGAACCTGAACTCGTACGCTCAGAACAAAGATTTCCCAGCCCCTGTTTACGCAGTTACTGAGTAAAAAGCTTGTCTTAACATGTAAGAGCCGGTCTTAGGATGTCTAAGCTTGTCTTAATGGTTTGGTTTGTTTTACGGCGTACCAATCCCTACGGGTCATTTAATGCCGAAGCATTAGTTCCTTCAAAAACGTATTTTTGTTGGTAACATTTTTCCTTCCAAAAACGTATTTTTGTTGGTAACATTTTTCCTTCCAAAAATGTATTTTTGTTGGTAACATTTTTCCTTCCAAAAACGTATTTTTGTTGGTAACATGTTTCCTTCCAAAAATGGTTTGTTTTTTTTTTGGTAACATGCTTCCTTCCAAAAACGTTTTGTTGGTAATATTTTTCCTTCAAAACTGTTTTCTTAGTAATATTTTTAATTCAAAAAAGTTTTGTTGGTAATATTTTTCCTTCAAAGATTTTTATGTATATATTTCATAAACGTCTGTTTTTATACTTTCCTAATGTTTTGACCCCAGTTTGGGGGTTAACTATTTACCCATAGCTGGGAATCTAACAATTGCTACCACTCCGGGTCAGAGTGGACCTGGGAACCACAGCAACTAAGAGGTGGTTCCATGATCCTCACAAACTCTCAATCAGAGGCCTTGCTGCCGGATGCAGTTTACCGCCATGCCCAGGACCTAAACTTGTCTTAACTGGTCATGCTTCCAGCAGAAGAATCAACTCCGTGCCGGGGTAGTATAAATGATTTTCTAAACGTAACTTAGACGCGTAACAGGGCCGAAAGTGCGGTGAACTGATATTCGAACTCACTATTCAGCCGTAATTTTTCTAGCAAGACAAACTTGTTAACCATTACTGCACGTCAAAGTGCTTAAAATTATAATGACTTATTAAGCACAGCTTAAATATGACAGAAGGACAAGATAAAGGAGTACTCAAATAAAATTCGTACGAACAAGAAAGAATTTTTTTAAATGGAGCATTTAAGATTTTCTTTTTGTTTTGTTTGTTTTTTGTTTTTGTTTTTTGTTATGGTGTAGATATTTAGAATTATCGCAAAATGTTTGATTTTTTAATGTGTCCAAATGATGACTAGTATCTTTCCCACTCCCAAATATTTTTGACTCGTCCCAAAGCTTCAATATAAATAATTTCATTATTGCCACCCGTTTTACTTTCTTGAACTTGACAGAGGTTCTACGAATGCTCTATTTTGAAATTCTTGGTAAGTACTTTTTTTTTTATCATTCGTAAACTCTAAAAAACCCGAGCAAAAAAAAAAAAAAAATACGATCTAAATTAGAACATACAGTCAAACTAAAATTTATTGATTTACCTGAATACGCCTGAAAATAGAAAAATAAACGTTTATTTTGTCACAATTTCTTACAGCTTCTAGATAATCTGGAAACAAATTAAAACTAATTCGTTCCGCGTGCCTGTCATACTGTTCCTGCCAACACCATTTTTAACGTTGGCCGCTTATTCTCTAATAGTTGCTTATTGAGTCTTAAATCTGACAGGCCGTAACTTTCGATCTAACCGTTCTAACCTTTTTGCTCCTCTCTAGATGTGTACTTCCTCAGATGTCATGCACTTCAAATGTCTTGATGCTGATACTTCTGTAACCGTCTAGATTAAACTTCTCTAAAAATCATAATTCTACTACGCCCCAGTCTACAGCAGGAAAGTCTTCCCATCGTTCGAAAGACCGGGGAAAAAAGGAATCTGTTTATCAAATTTGTAAGATAAATATTGCATTAAAAACATTTTCTACAGAGATTTTATTCTCGATGACATAAAATAAGCGAAAAACATTTTCCTCTGATTAACTTAAATTTTTCTTAATTCTTTCCCGATAGCAAAAGCAATATTTGCAATATACCAGATAGGATACCTTTTTTATACTTCATGTTTTTAATTTCATCCGACTCTGCTTACATTGAATGCAGCTCCGCGTTCTTAGATAAGTTAAGTAAGTTTTTGTGTTCACGTCGAAGCGTGTTTCAAATCCAACGCCTAGAGCGCTGAGGTCTTCATGTAGATTATTTTTTTGGATTCATTATGTAAAACGCACTTAATATTGTACAAATCCCTTATCGCTATAAACACCTGTTCATGAAGATAAGCCATCTTCCTATCGATTCGACTTGAGGCCACGTCTTAAATAGATGTTTTTAATGGCTGTCGACTCCGAATAGAAAAATAGAGCCGTGTTCGAATTCCAGTTGAATTGGCTTTCATTCACTTAAGCACACAGGTATTAATCCGTCTCTTCCTCCAGCTACGGTTTGAATAGCAGGACAGATAAGGTTCTATAGCCTTGGCTGGCAATAACTGACCGACTAAATAGAAAGGCTACTCCTTAAAAATTCCGGGGAATAATAATCGTGTATTGATAGTCTATATACTTTCCACACACACACACACACACACACACACACACGCACACACATTTCTATATAACTTATTTATAAATGAAACTTTGTGTGCCCGTTACCTATAGACTCCGAAACAGCTGAACCGATTTTCTTGAAAATTTACACGCTTGTACTATAAGCGTCTGCGAGTGTTCTTAGCTAGATTTTGTGTCAAGGTACCCCCCCCCCAATAAATATCGATAATCGAAAAAATCTGGTTATAGAAGTGGTCCGATTTGTATCAAATTTGATACACTCATAGACAAAGATATAAGAAACGTAATTCACAAGTTTCAAGGTTGCAGTTCTTACAAGAGTGCAGAAAATCGATTATATATATATATAAAAGGCAAGATGTTTGTGTGTCTGCTTGTATGTCTGTATTTTTTTTTTTTTTTTTTTTTCAGCCCTTTTATTTTAGTTTTTACTTCGGGTTTGGCTCCAAGTAGATATAATTGTAGTTCTTAGTCTCAGCCATGATACCATTTACTCAGAGGACTTATTTAGCCTTCAAAATTCAGTTTACGATGAAAAAACTTATTTGATATCGATACTAGGAAATCAAAATTTGACTTGCAGCCATTCATTTTTCTTTCAGTCTACGGTTTCGCTTTAACTGGAAACAACTATTGCTTTTTACTCTTTCGTGCCAACGTCCAAAGAGTCTGAGATCCAGGACCATGGATTAGTTTTAAAGCTTTCATTACACCCGAGCAACGCCGGGCTATACTGCTAGTGTAAAATATATATATATATCTCCTACGTCGATGGCACTAATATGTGTATTCTGATGTGTATATTTATTAATTCATATGATATATATTATAATATTGATCCCTCTTTTTTACATTTATCTGCATTTATTTACAAATCTTGTGCCCTGAAAATGTACTTAAGTCGTTCATCTGACTATTCTATACTGTTTATGTAACTCTTTACTTTAGTGTTCTCTTCAAAATGTATGCATCTGTTCTTAATGACAATCTCTTTGTGGAAAAAATATCTATTTAACGAAACAATTGTTTGTTTAAAATATTAACAGAAAACAAAACTTCTATCGACTTTTTCTTTATTTAAAATAAGTACAGCCACAGAAACAGGATATCTAAGTTTTAAAATGACTTTTTCGAAAGATCTTAGTTTCGCTCTCCAGCTAATAGAGCATCTTCTATTAATTATAATAAAGACGTGTGTATGTCTTTATCAATGTAAGATAATCAATATATATTTTGACGGTACGGGCCCACTCGTGTATTTGTATTTCAAAAACTAATTTAAATTGAATGGAAAAGCTATTTTTGCTAAAATAGCTTTTATCGCAATGCAATTCTCCATTTAAACGAAATAAGTCTACCAAAACTAATTTTCTTACACTAAGTAATAGCTAATTGGAAGCATTGCTTTAAAATATATCACAAATGCATTTTTAACAGAGGTAAGTGTTTAAAGAGGATGTGCGTTGGGGTGCAGTGGACATCGGGGGAGACGAGTTCGAATTATCCATTAAAAAAAAATAAGGTTTAAACAAATATCAAGATTGGCATGTTAAAGATTGTGCAAGCAATTAAGTTTCTCGTTTATTCCAAATATGTGTCGGCATGACTGACTTTTTAGTTCCCTTCCGACACTCTGATTATTTGCTAAAGAACGCTTATAATTCTATAAGTTTCTCATTATTGATTCTAGGTTGAAAAACAAATGTTTCCCTGTGTAGTGTCAGTGACGAGTGTAAAATTTCAAGATTTCGCTGATTACTGCTTTTATTGGCTTGATTATACTGGTCTTATGTAGAGTTTGACTCGTAAATACAGCCTTAAGAATTACCTTACCGGTAAATGGTAAGGTAATTCTTAATTGAGCGCCGCTTAGATGTGGCACAAGGCCGAAAGTATGGGACATCCAGTGAGGATCGAACTCACTACTCAGTTGTTACTGGTTATAGCGAGACAAGTTTGCTAACCATTACACCACGCCGAGTTGCCCAAGGTAATTCTTAATACAGAAAAAAATTAAGATGCATAACTTTATAAATTACTTTAATTCAGATGAAAACAGTTTTTGCAAAAATTTAGCGAAAACACTATGAAGTATTTCTTATTCATAAAAGCAATTAAGTTTTTTGGGGTTTTTTTTCCAAATAGCTTTTATTCTTTTCTTTTTTCTTTTTTCTTTTTTTCTTTTTCTTTTTTCTTTTCTTTTTTCTTTTTCTTTTTTCTTTTTTCTTTTTCTTTTCTTTTCTTTTTCTTTTCTTTTTCTTTTCTTTTTTCTTTTCTTTTTTCTTTTCTTTTTTTCTTTTTCTTTTTTTCTTTTTCTTTTTTTCTTTTTCTTTTTCTTTTTTCTTTTCTTTTTCTTTTTTCTTTTCTTTTTTTCTTTTTCTTTTTTTCTTTTTTCTTTTCTCTTTTTTCTTTTCTTTTTTTTCTTTTTTTTTGTTTTCTTTTTTCTTTTTTTTCTCTTTTTTTCTCTTTCTCTTTTTTTCTCTTTTTTTTCTCTTTTCTCTTTTTTTCTCTTTTCTCTTTTTTTCTTTCTCTTTTCTTTTCTCTTTTCTTCTTTCTCTTTTCTTTTCTCTTTTTTTTTCTTTTCTCTTTTTTTTCTTTTCTCTTTTTTTTTCTTTTCTTTTTCTTTTTCTTTTCTTTCTCTTCTTTTCTCTCTTTCTTTTCTTTCTTTTTTTTTCTTTCTTTTCTTTCTTTTTTTTCTTTTCTTTTTTCTTTCTTTTTTTTCTTCTTTTCTTCTTTTTTTTTCTTCTTTTCTCTTTTTTTCTTCTTTTCTCTTTTTCTTCTTTTCTCTTTCTTTTTCTCTTTCTTTTCTCTTTTTTTTTCTTTTCTCTTCTTTTCTCTTCTTTTCTTCTTTTTTTTTTTTCTTTTCTTTTCTCTTCTTTCTTTTCTCTTTCTTTCTTTTCTTCTTTTTTTCTTTTCTTTTCTTTTCTTTTCTTTTTTTTTTTCTCTTCTTTTCTTTTCTCTTTTCTTAAACGTTTGGGAATACTAGGTGCTTGGATGTGCGGGGGTATAATTGATAATCGGAGAGCCAATTCTAATTCCCTTTGGGTTTCTTTATATTCACTTACGTACAAATACACGATGAGGTATGAATCGACCACTTCTCCCCAGTTACAGTTTGAGAAAGATATCACTAAACCATTTTTATTTCCAATAAAATTTTTGCTAACAAATACTTTCGGCATTAAATAACCCTTAGAGGCCGATATGGTGGTAAACGAAGACAACCAACAACTAAGGAAATGTCTTAGTTTTGAATTTTCTATTTTACGATTTAAATTTTCCATAACTGGGAGTCTAGTTTTAACCATTTTTTTTCTATAACTAATATAAAAATAAAGCGATACAAAAATTAATTTCTCAATTTTATATAATTAAGTCAGATTAACAGACATAAAAATGATTTACCAAGATTTTAAAAAATTGTAACATAATTTTACCTCAAGTAACCTTTCGAAACAATTTTTTTTTTAACGTAAAAAAAAACAAACCTTTGTATATCCGCTAAATATAAATTCTATAGAAAATGTATTAAAACGTCGCCTTTCGTTCATACAAGATCGCTTACATACCAACGGAAACGCGTTTCAGAATTACTTATATTTCGGATTTTCATTTCCGGTAGATGTTAAGTATAAATTGCCCTGTCGAAGTATTTTTGACTTACATACGCAATAATGAAAGTCTTGATTTGTGTTATAACTTTCATAATTTTGAAATATCTAAACTTATTTATAAATGGAACTTTGTCTGTGTCCGTTACCTATAGACTCCGAAACGGCTGAACCGATTTTCTTGAAAATTTACACAGTTGTACTATAAGCGTCTGCGAGTGTTCTTAATTATGGTTTTGTGTAGAGGTACCCCACCCCGATAAAGATCGATAATCGAAAAAATTGGGTTATAGGAGTGGTTCGATTTTAATCAAATTTGATACTCATGGACAAAAACATAAATGATATTCAGAAGTTTCAAGGTTGCAGTTCTTACAATAGTGCAGAAAATCGATAATATATATCTATATAAGGCAAGATGTTTGTGTGTGTGTCTGTTTATCTGCCTGTATGTTTCTGTTTTTTTTTTTTTGGTTTTTTTTTTTTTTTTTAGCCCTTTTATTTTAGTTTTTTCTTAGTTTGGTTCTAAGTAGGTATAATTGTAGTTCTTAGTCTCAGCCATGATACCATTTACTCAGAGGACTTATTTAGCCTTCAACATTCAGTTTACGACGAATAAAACTTTGATATCGATACGAGGATTTTTTCTTTCAGTCTACGGTTTCGCTTTAACTGAAAACTATTGCTTTTTACTCTTTCGTGCCAACGTCCAAAGAGTCTGAGCTCCGGGACCATGGATTAGTTTTAAAGCTTTCATTACACCCGAGCAACGCCGGGCTATACTGCTAGTGTCAATATAAGTGACAATTCGTGTTATGTGCTAAATAATTTCTCAGAAATTTCTTGTCTCTTGTTTGCTTTTAAACTTGTTTTACTCTCGTCATTTAAGCTAAAATTGATCTGTTGGATTTAATTCCACTTGTAATTCAAGCAAGCTTTTATCTTTTCCACACAACATACTTTGTTCATGCCCAAGTAATACAGCATACAACTGTATTCTTCAACCTCAATATAAAGAATTATATATTAAGGAAAATTCCAATAAATCTCTTACCTGGTTAACGAAACGGCCCACTCTAATAAGTCTGGCAAAACACTCCAAAACTGACACATCTGTATTAATGGAAAGAATAATCTTACCAAAAGCCTATATACACTAACAGTTCCAAAAATACTGACAGTTGAGTATTTAGCTATAATGAACAAAACCATACTTAAAGTGCTTACCTGACTAAATCCTCAATATTTACTCAAAAGATATATGGTGAGTCGGAGCCGTACTTGAAAGGGACCTCCAATCCGTAGTGGCCTGGGGTAGGAAATGTGTATTTATTGTGCTAAACTACACAATTGCGGCACAAGGCCTAGTTTGGGAGGGAGAACAAAAACTGAGGTTGGTCGTACAGTACGCTCTTATTCCTAGCTAATTTCATTCGTGACCCAAGCATACGTTACAATTTTTCTCTATCAACAAAAGAAGTTATCCTTTGACACTCATACCTATCATATACCAGAATGCCACAAAACACTCCGGGGAATCTATACAAAAACCCAATGTGTATAAAAATTTCTTTTTACAATAATCATTTTTCCATAAATTTTTCATACAAAAATATATATTTTAAAAATTATACAGTGAAATGACACAGGGGAGAAGGGGTATGTGACATCCCAAAATAAAAAGAAACAAAAAAGTACAAACAAAACATTGTGTTAGCTGGTCCCAACCCACCCACAAAAAACAAAGAGGTCACTGCATTCTGCCTGTCAGACAAAATCAAGCCACACTCTTTCTACTGGGAAAGGGGAGGAGCACAAAAATTAGGGTTGGGAATGAAAAAATTCTGATTCAGGCATGACAAAAACGGAGGTCAAAATAAAACGGGAAATAGGGGGTCAAGCGCTGAATCATAACAAAATCAGAGTGCCGGGAAACAGGCGAGGACATACATTCATACACCTTAACAAGGAACACAAATGAGTACTAACCTTAACCATGGGAAGGGTTCCAGAGGAATCCAACCCGATGCGACGTAGCAGGTCTAAAAAATAAAATCAAGGCCAGCCCCAGTCACGCGAACCAGGCTCGCCTCAGTCACCCACCTTTCGCTGAAATCTGTCGGGTGCAATCGTTTCCAATCAGTTCTAATCTTTATTTTGAGCTGATGCTCAAAATATCTGATCAGATCCTGATGTGAAAGACGACCACCCCGCAAGACCTCCTCCAGACGCGTCGTCCATATCACCATTCGAGCCATGGCCAGTAGCACTAGAAACACCATTCGTTTCACTCCAGAGTACGGTGGCGACACATTGTCAACAGCGTATGCACGATCAATGAGCAGAAGCTCCCGCGGCGCGATACGAGCAGCCAATCCGCCGACTCGATCCCATAATGGGCGAACGCGCACACAATGGTAGAAGGCGTGCGAAGACGTCTCCTTGATGCCAAGGTTGCAACGCTCACAGTCCGGCAAATCCGCCGAGCCCACTATGAAACGCGAGTCATTGAGAGACAAGCCATTCCGAGCTAATCGCCAGGTCAAAGAAAACTCAGAGTTGCTGAGATACTCCGATCCTGGCGCCCAAGACCAATGAGAGTGATATTCACCCTCCGTCATGCCGAGCTTCCTCCTGAGTCGATCCTTCGCAACACCCTCCACTAGCCCTCGATAGAAGCGCTTCCTAGGCTGTGAAAGGTCACTGGACCGCGGAATGGCCATCAATGAATTTGGATTGCTCCCGAGGCTTACGGCAGCACCTCGAGATCGGGGGAGTGATAGTGAGGCTCGGGAACGCGTCCCGCACTACCCCCGAAAGCAAACCGTTGTCCATTAACGCACGTCTAAGGCTTGCCAACCTCGAGGCAAGCTTGTGGCTCGCCAAGTGCGGCACCCCCAGACCCCCATTGCACGGACGTTGGTAACGGACACGTTTGTCGACGTGATGTCTGCGTCCTCTCCAGAGAAAGGAGATTAGCAGACGCTCGAGCGCCTCCTCACGCGCCTGACAAAGGGGAAGTACAGACAGCCGGTAAAGGATCTTGGGAAAGAGGTATGTGGCACATACCTCCGCCAAGCCCTTTAAGGACAACCGCCTTCGTTGCCAAATCTCGACCAGCGCAACGACCTTCAGACCAATTCTTCAACTGCAAGTCCGGACCAAACCAAACTCCGAGGAGCTTGACCGGCCCGTCCGTCCAGCTGAAGGGCCCCGGGAGGGAGATTCCCTTCCAGGCACCTAACCGCAAGCCGGACGACTTGTCGCGGTTAATCTTGGCCCAAGTCACCTGTTCGAACCGTACAAGCTCCTTCTGTACCGCTCTCATGTCCTCGTGAGAAGACACAAAAATCGATACGTCATCAGCGTACGCAGAAACCCTGGCTCGAGCGCCTCCACCATGTATAGCAATTCCACGTAGGGTCGGACTGCACACCCTGTCCCTTAGCCTACGAAGGAGGGGCTCCAAAGTCAGGACGTAAAGTAAGGACGACAGTGGACAACCCTGTCGGACCGACCTAGACAGCGCGAAAGCGCTCGACAGCTTCCCGTTCACCTGCACCACAGCCGTGGGGGAGCGATACAGGAGACTAATCCAGCGGCTGAAGTCGGTGTTCGAAATGCTGCCGGAACGCCTCGCACATGTCGTCAGTGGACCTAAGGAGATGCCCCTCCGGGTCGCGCACCTCTCGAATGTACCGATCGCCGGCCCGACGAATTTCTTCCTTGCGCAGATCTGCGCCCATGTTCACAGCTTCGGAAGACATCTTGCTTAACTTATGTCTAATTACCTGGCCCATATAGCGCTCGCTAGTCGTGCGCCTCAGGGCCTCCCTGGCTAAGGCTATCTCTAGGGGATCCCCACCAGCCTCCGCCCGGGCGAAATTAGCTCTAAGTGTCTTTGCCTTCGCAGCCTTATCTAGGTTGAGCCGTTGGCTGTATCGGGTGGCGAAAGACCTAATGCTATCCTTAAGGCTAACCCACCACTTACTCCCAATGACTCGCCCAATTAACGCCCGCTGAACTACTCTAGTCAACTGGTCACGAAAGTCCCGCCTGTCCAGTAAGGACTGATTGAACTTCCAATAACCAGCCAACCTAGCCCTAAAGTCTAACGCCACACGGGCACAAACGAGTTTGTGGTCCGTGTAGCCTAACCAGTGGAACGTTGGACATTCTAAGAAGTCTATGTCGGCCACTCTCACTAACATCCTATCCAGGTACGCAGATACCCGGGTAGAAGGCCAATTAAGCGCCCACGTCCACATGCTCCCTTCCGGATGATCGACCCGGTATCTATCGACGAGACCAAATTCGTCGATCAGATCAACCAGGCTACGATCATCATTCCTCCCGCTAGCGCCCCTTCCTCTATCCCATTTGGGGGTTAGGATGGCATTCCAGTCCCCAACTAAGATTAGCCGTGTTGAATCCACCATGAAGGGCTCCAACAGCCGAAAGAAAGACTCGCTCACCTTGAACGTTGGGCGCATAAACCGCAATCAACCGGAACGACTTGCTTTTCACTGCAATATCGGCCACGATCAGCCGGCCCTCGGCACCGACATGGACAAGGTCAACCCTCGCATCCAGGGTCCGCTTGACCAGCAAAGAAACACCTCTGGCCTGCCGGCTCCCATATGCTGAATAGACGACAAAGTCGTTAGCCAGCACACACGAGTCGACTTCGCAAACAAAGTGAGTCTCTTGGATCGCGGCCACATCCACGCCGAAGGACAAGAGGTCACGAAGCAGGCGAGCCGCCTTACCCCGATCCCTCAGGCCCTTCGCATTCAAACTGGCTATCTTAATAGACATCTTTTAAACCTGAAAAAAAGAAAAAACAGGCAACAAAGGCTCTCTAATCGCATACCGGACGGAAATCTTTGGCAGACAGGACCCCGACGGACTGTCCTAGGGAACCCGTTCCTACATCGGACGTAATCCGTCCGTCTAGGACAATCCCGCCGACGTCCGTGGGGTAAGTAAGTTTTACCACCCTATACAAACAGGGGTGGAGCAAAACAGGGAACCTCCCCGCACAATTCTTTGACATTTTCTTGAGTTCTGGTGTATTTTCCTGCACCATCCTTATTTTGGGATCGTGCTTTCTAACTTCCGATATATGGTCCCAGACCCGCAGGTTACTCCCGGTATTACGTACCAGGGTAATGACTCCTGGGGCCTGGGGAAAGTTCTTGGGATCCTCTGTGGATAGGTCGTCCACAGAGGTTAGTTTTAGGAGTGGCTTCAGCAGTTTTCGCCTCTGCGAAGACCACTCTGCCGTAATGTTTTCATCAACCCTCATGAGTGCTTCCCCTTGAGGGAGGGCTTTTTTCTTTTTAGCCCGAGTGGGAGTGGAAATAGGAGAAGGGGAGGGAGTGGGAGTTGAAGTAATAGATTTTCTCAAGGGGGTCAATTTAAAGGTTGGGGGCTGGGAAGCTTTCCGCGGGGAAGAGGGAAGGCTCCTTGCCTTTTCAGCGTACGAGTGCCTTACCGGGGAAACCGGTAACGACGAGCATTTATCCGAGTGCTTCCTTCTTTCCGTGCTCCTACTTCTTCGCCGGCTCTTGAAGTTGTCATATTGCTCCTCCTCCTCTCTCCCACGCTTCAGGGACGACGATCTTTCTACTTCCATTTCCTCCACCTGAACCGCATCCTTTTTGGGGGAGGAATTCCTTTCCTTCCCCTGTTTGGTAGGCGAATTCGTCGATGGGGGCTCCTTTTGTTTTGCAGGCGCCTTGACAGGAGGCGGCACCTTCACCGGCACCTTCGCCGGAGAAGGCGTTTTTGCCTTCTTGCCCACCACCTGCCAATCGCCCTCCTTGTCGGCTCCCGGTGCTGGTGTTAGTGGAGCTGGTTTTGATGTTTCCTTACCACCTGCCTGTTTCACTTGCTGCTGCTTGGCTGGTTGGGCCTTTGGGGCCGGATTCTTGGTCGGACAGGTCTTTGCGACGTGATCCGCCGCCCCACAGACCCAACAGCAAGGCTTTCTGCCCTCCACGATTACGAATATTGCACGACACCTGCAAGTGAGGATGTTGGGGATCTCGGATATATTCTCCTTGGTCAGTCACCTGCAGGGTCATGTCGCCGGTGAAAAATCCCGCCTTGGACCGCAGCGAAGAGACTTCGGCCACCTTTCCGTATCTGGCAAAAAAGGCGCCGACGTGGTCCTCTGCAATGTCCATGGGAACGCCATGCAGGGTTACTTTCAGTTTTCGTGCTCCCATATATTCTGTGTGGAACTGGAGTGTTTTGGTCTCCAGGACCACTCCAACCAACCGCTTGGCCTCCTCTGCCGTGCCAAGCAGGACGTCCCACATGGCATTGCTTCTCCTCGCTACGGCCTTGGCTTTTATCTGCAGGGCTTTGATCGCTTCTTCTAAGGTATCCCTGGGGACCCCGACAAACTTATGTGTTTTGGGGTCCTTGGTAATCAAGGTAATAATCCTCGCTTCAATTTGTGCCAACTGGTCGGGCACCGAAACCAGCTCCGTACCCTTAATGTACTCTGCATACTTTAGCTGCATCTGGTCGTAATATTCCTCCCCCTTAAGAGTAATTTTCCCTCCTTTCCATCCAGAGGTCGAGGGTTTGGGGGATCCAGGTGCTGGTGGAACTGCTGCCGGTGCCGGTACTCCTGCTGGACCTGATAACTTTACTGGAACAGAAGGGGGATTAACCCGTGGCGGTAATTGCCAATCTCCCTCCTTTCCTCCCACCGACGCCATGATGGGGGGAACAATCTCGTCTGGCCTATCTGAGGCCATCGCCTCCCAAGAGGCTGCACACCGGACAACTGCTTCCGGTGTTTCGCGTCCTGCGAAAGACGCTACTTCCACTCTGCCTGAGCTATAAACTCAGGTGGAAAAACAGTTGCCACGCTGAAACCAAAGAGACAGTAAATAATTCGCAATGGAACAGATACTACACTTTGATCCTCCCAAAAGACCACGTAACGCAGGTTTGGGAGGAAATGGGTTGGTAATTATTTATTTCATACTAAGTACAAAATTATGGCACAAGGCCGAAAATGGGGAGGGGGAACAAAACTTGGGTTGGTCTTCAAATACTCTATCCTATACCTAGCTAATCAGATTGAACGATCCATACATACGTTACAATTTTTCTCACTCACCATAAAAATTTGTCCATCAATACTCATACTTATCAAGCACCAAAATACCACAAAACATACCGGGGACCTACAAAACGCCCCAAATGTACATAAAAATTTGATTTTTACAATATTTACAATATTTTACAAAAATAAATTTAAAACTTTATACATGAAATGACATGATGGGAAGGGGGTATGAAGAAACAAAAAAATCCCCAAAACAAAAAACAATTTCAACAAAATCATATATATACATGGGTTAGTAGGACCCAAACACACCCACATAAATAAAGAGGCCGCTGTATTCTGCCTTAAAAGACAGAATCAAGAAGCTCTCTTTCTAAAGGGGAATGGAGAGGCAGGGTACAAAATAAATGGGACTAAAGAATATATAAGGCTGACCCAGCCGAGAATGAAAACGGGACAAAATAACAATGGACAATGGGAATCTCGAACTGGATCATAACAAAAGCAATGGAGCCGGGAACAGGCTAGGACAAACACATTCACTCACATTAACTAGGCACAAAAAAGAATTCTTACCTTAACCAGGGGAGGGGTTCCAAAGGAATCCACCCCGATGCGACTAGCAGATCTAAAAGAGAAAATCAAGGCTAGCCCCGGTCACGCGAACCAGGCTCGCTGCATATATCCACCTTTCGCTGAACTCTGTCGGGTGCAGTCGTTTCCGTTCAGTTCTAATCTTCATTTTGAGCTGGTGCTCAAAATATCGGATTAGATCCTGATCCGAAAGACGACCGCCCCGCAAGACTTCCTCCAGACGCGTCATCCAAATCACCATTCTAGCCGTGGCCAGTAGCGACAGAAACACCATCCGCTTCACTCCAGAGTACGGGGGCGACACATTGTCCACAGCGTATGCGCGATCAATGAGCAGAAGCTCCCGCGGCGCGATACGAGCAGTCAACTCGCCGACACGCTCCCACAACGGGCGAACGCGCGAACAATGGAAGAAGGCGTGCGCAGACGTCTCCTTGATTCCAAGGTCGCAACGTTCACAATCTGGCAAATCCGCCAGGCCCATTGCGAAACGCTTGTCGTTGAGAGACAAACCATTCCGAGCCAATCGCCAGGTCAGAAAACTCAGAGTTGCTGAGCCAATCCGCACCTGGCGCCCAAGACCAATGAGAGCGATACTCCTCTCTCGACATGCCGAGCTTACTCCACAGCTTATCCTTCACGGCGCCCTCCACTAATCCCCGATAGAAGATTCTCCTAGGCCGTGAAAGGTCACTGGACCATGGAATGGCCCGCAGGGCCGTCAGACATTCGAGCAGGAATTTCGGCCGCCCCCAAGGCCTATTGCTAGTCCTTAGGAGCGGGGGAGTGATAGTGAGGCTAGGGAACATGTCCCTCACTACCCCCGCAAGCAACCGATCTTCCGACAACGCGCGCCTGAGAAATGCCAACCTCGAAGCGAGCACGTGGCTCCTCAAGTGCGGCATTCCCAGACCCCCATGACACGGACGGAGGCAACAGACTCCTTTGTCGACCATGTGTTTGCGTCCTCTCCACAGAAAGGAGAATAGCAAACGCTCGAGCGCCTTATGATGGTCACAAAGGGGAAGTACAGACAGCCGGTAAAGGATTCTGGGAAAGAGGTATGTGTTACACACCTCCGCCAAGCCCTTCACGGAGAGACTCCGCCGACGCCAAATCTCGACCGACGCGCCGACCTTTGCCTGTACTTCTGACCAGTTTTTCTCCAACTGTAAGTCCGGACCGAACCAAACTCCGAGGAGCTTGACCGGCCCGTCCGTCCAGTCGAAGGGCCCCGGGAGGGAAACACCCTTCCAGGCACCTAACCGCAAGCCGGACGACTTGTCGCGGTTAATTCTGGCCCCTGTTACCTGTTCGTACCGTTCAAGCGCCTTCTGTACCGCCCTTATGTCCCTGCGGGAGGACACAAAGGTCGTTACGTCATCGGCGTACGCGGAAACCCTGGCTCGAGCTCCACCAGGTACCTTGATTCCACGCAGGACCGGACTGCACGCCTCGTCCCTTAGCCGGCGAAGTAGCGGCACCAACGCCAGGACGTAAAGGAGAGGCGACAGTGGACAACCCTGTCGGACCGACCTAGACAGCGCAAAAGCGCTCGACAGCTTCCCGTTCACCTGTACCACAGCCTTGGGGGAGCGATACAGAAGGCTAATCCAGCGGCTGAAGTCGGGTTCGAATCCGGCGGCCTGCAGGACAGCAGCCAGGTAGCCATGGTCAATCCTATCAAATGCCTTGGACTGATCCAAATTGATCAGCGCGGCCTCTTCGTCGTCTTCTACACCCTCTACGATCGTGCGGATCAAGTGCAGGTTGCTCTGAATTGTTCGGCCCTTCACAGAACAAGTCTGATCCGGTTCCAACAGAGACTCGGCAACTAGCTGCAAGCAATTCGTCAGGATCTTGGCCAAAATCTTTAACTCTGTGTTTAGCAGAGTTATGGGCCTGTAATCATCTAATTCCCGCCCAACATTCTTGCCTTTTCTCAACAGCGTGATCCGACCGGGGATGGACCCCTGCCGAAACCAGTGGTTGAACACGACAGTCAAGATCGGGACAAAAAGGTGCGACATCCTCAAGTACAATTCATAGGGCAAACCATCCAAACCTGGCGACTTGCCACTGCCGACCTTCTTCAAAGCCGCGTAGACTTCGTCCTCCGTAATCTCCCCTTCGCAGCTAGCCGCTTCAGCCGGCAAAAGCCGGGGAAAGTCAGCCAAATAGCTGCGAAACTCCTCGTCACGGAGACCAGGCTCCTTGGTAAACCGATGTTCGAAATGCTGCCGGAACACCTCGCACATGTCGTCAGTGGACCGAAGGAGATGCCCCTCCGGGTCGCGCACCTCTCGAATGTACCGATCGCCAGCCCGACGAATTTCTTCCTTGCGCAGTTTTGCGCCCATGTTCACAGCTTCGGAAGACATCTTGCTTAACTTATGTCTAATTACCTGGCCCATATAGCGCTCGCTAGTCGTGCGCCTCAGGGCCTCCCTGGCTAAGGCTATCTCTAGGGGATCCCCACCAGCCTCCGCCCGGGCGAAATTAGCTCTAAGTGTCTTTGCCTTCGCAGCCTTATCTAGGTTGAGCCGTTGGCTGTATCGGGTGGCGAAAGACCTAATGCTATCCTTAAGGCTAACCCACCACTTATTCCCAATGACTCGACCAATTAACGCCCGCTGAACTACTCTAGTCAGCTGGTCACGAAAGTCCCGCCTGTCCAGTAAGGACTGATTGAACTTCCAATAACCAGCCAACCTAGGCCTAAAGTCTAACACCACACGGGCACAAACAAGTTTGTGGTCCGTGTAGCCTAACCAGTGGAACGTTGGACATTCTAAGAAGTCTATGTCGGCCACTCTCACTAACATCCTATCCAGGTACGCAGATACCCGGGTAGAAGGCCAATTAAGCGCCCACGTCCACATGCTCCCTTCCGGATGATCGACCCGGTATCTATCGACGAGACTAAATTCGTCGATCAGATCAACCAGGCTACGATCACCACTCCTCCCGCTAGCGCCCCTTCCTCTATCCCATTTGGGGGTTAGGATGGCATTCCAGTCCCCAACTAAGATTAGCCGTGTTGAATCCACCATGAAGGGTTCCAACAGCCGAAAGAAAGAGACTCGCTCACCTTGATCATTGGGCGCATAAACCGCAATCAGCCGGAACGACTTGCTTTTCACTGCAATATCGGCCACGATCAGCCGGCCCTCGGCACCGACATGGACAAGGTCCATCCTCGCGTCCAGGGTACGCTTGACCAGCAAAGAAACACCTCTGGCATGCCAGCTCCCATATGCTGAATAGACGACAAAGTCGTTAGACAGCACACACGAGTCGACTTCGCAAACAAAGTGAGTCTCTTGGATCGCGGCCACATCCACGCCGAAGGACAAGAGGTCACGAAGCAGGCGAGCCGCCTTACCCCGATCCCTCAGGCCCCTCGCATTTAAACTGGCTATCTTAATAGACATCTCTTAGACCTGAAACGAAAAAACAAAGAACATGCAACAAAGGCTCTAGTCGCATACCGGGTAGAAATCTCTGGTAGAAGGGACCCCGACGGACTGTCCTAGGGAACCCGTTCCTACATCGGACGTAATCCGTCCGTCTAGGACAATGCCGCCGACGTCCGTGGGGTAGGTTAGCTTTACCACCCTATAAAGACAGGGGTGGAGTAAAACCGGGAACCTCCCAGCACAGTTTTTCGTCATTTTCTTTAATTCTGGAGTGTTTTCCTTAACCATCTGAATTTTGGGAAAATGTCTCCTGGCCTCCGCTATATGGTCCCAGACCCGCAGGTTGCCACCGGTGTTCCGTACCAGGGTGATGACACCTGGGGCAAGTTTCTGGGATTTTCTGTGGAAAGACCGTCCACTGTAGTCAGCTTCAGCAGAGGCTTTAGCAATTTACGCATCTGCGAAGACCACTCCGTGGCAATGTCTTGGTTCACTTTTAGGAGCTCATCCCCCTGGGGCAGGCTTTTTTTTCTTTTTGGCCCGAGCGGGAGTGGGTACAGGAGAAGGGGGTGGGGGTGGGTGAAAGCGGCTTCAAGGGGGTCAACTTGAAGGTCGGGGACTGGGAGGCTTTCCGCGGGGAAGAGGGAAGGCTCCTCGCTTTTTCTGCATATGAAATCCTTGCCGGCGTGACCGGCAGCGAAACACATTTTGTTGCCTTGGTTCTCCTTTCCCTGCTCCTCTCCCTACTCCGGCTCCTTCTGCGACTTTTAATCATCTCATGCTGCTCTTCCTCGATCTCCCTTCCACGTTTTAGGGAGCCCGACCGCTCAGTCTCCATTTTTTCTGGTCTTGGGGGTGATTTGCCTCGCTTCTTTTCTTGTTTGTCGGGCGATTTCTCCACCGTCGGCTCCTTAGGTTTTACGGGAGCCTTGGCGGGAGTCTTGGCAGGTGACGGCACCTTCGATGGCGAAGGCGTTTTCGACTTCTTCCTTGCCACCACCTGCCACTCGCCCTCCTTATTAGCTGCTGGTCCTGGTGCAGGTGCTGACGGAGCTGGTGTCGGTGATGGAGGTGTAGGCCTTCCTTTCTCCGCCTGCTGCTTGGTTGTCTGGGTGCCGGGGGCCGGCTTCTTCGTTGTGCACGTCTTGGCTACGTGGTCAGCCGCCCCACACACCCAACGTCAAGGCTTCCTACCCTCGACGATCACGAAAATGGCCCTCTTCCTACAAGTTAAGATGTTCGGGATTTCCGCGATCTGCTTCTTCGATAAAGTTACCTGCAAGGTCATATCCCCTGTCAGGTAGCCAGCCTTCGAACGTCCCGAGGAGACCTCGGCCACCCTTCCAAATCTGGCGAAGAAAGCTCCCACATGATCTTCAGAGATATCCATGGGGACGCCGTGCAAGGTTATCTTCAACTTGCGCGTCCCCATGTATTCCGTCAGTAAAATCATCTTCTCGGTTTCCAGGGTAACACCGGCCAACTGCTTGGCCTCCTCGGGCGTTCCCAGCAGTACATCCCATACCGCATTACTCCTTCTGGCAACTGCCTTAGCTCGAATATTGAGGACCTTGATGGCCTCCTCTACGTTCTCCCTGCTGACCCCGACCACCTTTTTCGATTTGAGGTCCTTAGTGATGAGCGTGATGATACGTGCCTCAATGTCGGCCAGCTGTTCAGGCACTGACAATAGTTCTGTGCCTTGGATATATTCTGCATATTTTCCTTGGAGTCCATCATAGTATTCTTCTCCTTTCTTGAGGACCTTGCCTCCTTTCCATCCTGAGGTTGACGGTTTCGGGGATCCGGGACCCGGTACTCCTGCTGGAACTGCAGTAGGTAGTGAAGGGGGATTATCCCGTGGCGGTAGTTGCCAATCCCCCTCCTTTCCTCCCACCGAGGCCGTGGTGGGAGGAACGATCGCATCTGGCCTATCGGAGGCCATTGCCTCCTAAGAGGCCGAACACTGGACAACTGTCCCCCGGTTTTTCGCGTCTATAAATAGACACTACTTACACGCGGCCTGGGCAATAAACCCAGGTGGAAAACAGTTGCCACCGAACACCACAAAGAAGCAGTAAAAGCTACTACGGAACAGATACTACACTTTGATCCTCCCAAATGACTACAGAACGCAGGTTTGGGAGGATATATTTATTTGTAAAGAATACAAATTGTGGCACAAGGCCGAAAATGGGGAGGGGGAACAAAACTTGGGATGGTCTTCAGTTACTCTATCCTATACCTAGCTAATCAGATTCACGACCCATACACACATTACAATGATACTCATTCACCATAAAAATTTGTCCATCAACACTCACACTTATCATGCACCAAAATACCGCAAAACATACCGGGGACCTAAAAACGCCCCAAATGTGCATAAAAATTTATGTTTTTGCAATATTTACAATATTTTACAAAAATATATTTAAAAATTATACATGAAATGACATGATGGGAAGGGGGTATGAAGAAACAAAAATCCCCAAAACAAAAAACAATTTCAACAAAATGATATATATACATGGGTTAGTAAGACCCAAACACACCCTCATAAATAAAGAGGCCGCTGTATTCTGCCTTGAAAGACAAAATCAAGGAGCTCTCTTTCTAAGGGGAATGGAAAAGCAGGGTACAAAATAAATTGGACTGGAGAATATATAAGGCTGACCCAGCCGAGAATGAAAACGGGATAAAATAACAATGAAAATAACAAAAAATAAATAACTAACAAGGACAAAGGGGATCTCGAACTGGAGCATAACAAAAGCAATGGAGCCAGGGACAGGCGGGGACAAACCCAATCACTCACATTAACTAGGCATACAAAAGAATTTCTACCTTAACCACGGGAAGGGTTCCAAAGGAATCCACCCCGATGCGATTAGCAGATCTAAAAAAGAAAATCAAGGCTAGCCCCGGTCACACGAACCAGGCTCGCTGCATATACCCACCTTTCGCTGAACTCTGTCGGGTGCAGCCGTTTCCGTTCAGTTCTAATCTTCATTTTGAGCTGATGCTCAAAATATCGGATTAGATCCTGATCCGAAAGACGGCCGCCCCGCAAGACTTCCTCCAGTCGCGTCGTCCATATCACCATTCTAGCCGTGGCCAGTAGCGACAGAAACACCATCCGCTTCACTCCAGAGTACGGGGGCGACACATTGTCCACAGCGTATGCGCGATCAATGAGCACAAGCTCCCGCGGCGCGATACGAGCAGTCAACTCGCCGACATGCTCCCACAACGGGCGAACGCGCCCTTAATTCCAAGGTTGCAACGCTCACAATCTGGCAAATCCGCCAGGCCCATTGCGAAACGCTTGTCATTGAGAGACAAACCATTCCGAGCCAATCGCCAGGTCAGAGAAAACTCAGAGTTGCTGAGCCAATCCGCACCTGGCGCCCAAGACCAATGAGAGCTGTACTCCACTCTCGACATGCCGAGCTTACTCCACAGCTTATCCTTCACGGCACCCTCCACTAATCCCCGATAGAAGATTCTCCTAGGCTGTGAAAGGTCACTGGACCGTGGAATGGCCTGCAAGGCCGCCAGACATTCGAGCAGGAATTTCGGTCGCACCCAAGGCCTGACGGTCAGCCATAGGGTCGGGGGAGTGATAGTAAGGCAAGGGAACATGTCCCTCACTACCCCCGCAAGCAACCGATCTTCCTCCAACGCGCGCCTGAGAAATGCCAACCTCGAAGCGAGCACATGGCTCCTCAAGTGTGGCATCCCCAGACCCCCTTGACACGGACGGAGGCAACAGACTCCTTTGTCGACCACGTGTTTGCGTCCTCTCCACAGAAAGGAGAATAGCAAACGCTCGAGCGCCTTCTCATGATCGTCACAAAGGGGAAGTACTGACAGCCGGTAAAGGATCATGGGAAAGAGGTATGTGTTACACACCTCCGCCAAGCCCTTCACGGAGAGACTCCGTCGACGCCAAGTCTTGACCGACGCGCCGACCTTTGCCAGTATTTCTGACCAGTTTTTCTCCAGCTGTAAGTCCGGACCGAACCAAATTCCGAGGATTTTGACCGGCCCGTCCGTCCAGCTGAAGGGCCCCGGGAGGGAAACACCCTTCCAGGCACCTAACCGCAAGCCGGATGACTTGTCGCGGTTAATTCTGGCCCCTGTCACCTTCTCATACCGTTCAAGCGCCTGTTGTACCGCCTCTATGTCCCTGCGGGAGGACACAAAGGTCGTTACGTCATCGGCGTACGCGGAAACCCTGGCTCGAGCTCCACCAGGGACAGCAATTCCACGCAGGACCGGACTGCCAGTCTCGTCCCTTAGCCGGCGAAGGAGGGGCTCCAACGCCAGGACGTAAAGGAGAGGCGACAGTGGACAACCCTGTCGGACCGACCTAGACAGCGCGAAAGCGCCCGACAGCTTCCCGTTCACCTGTACCACAGCCTTGGGGGAGCGATACAGAAGGCTAATCCAGCGGCTGAAGTCGGGTTCGAATCCGGCGGCCTGCAGGACAGCAGCCAGGTAGCCATGGTCAATCCTATCAAATGCCTTGGACTGATCCAAATTGATCAGCGCGGCCTCATCGTCGTCTTCTACACCCTCTATGATCGTGCGAATCAAGTGCAGGTTGCTCTGAATTGTTCGTCCCTTCACAGAACAAGTCTGATCCGGTTCCAACAGACTCGGCAACTAGCTGCAAGCGATTCGTCAGGATCTTGGCCAAAATCTTTAACTCTGTGTTTAGCAGAGTTATGGGCCTGTAATCGTCTAATTCCCTCCCAACCTTCTTGCCTTTTCTCAACAGCGTGATCACGCCCCTGGTAATCCGACCGGGGATGGACCCCTGCCGAAACCAGTGGTTGAACACGACAGCCAAGATCGGGACAAAAAGGTGCGACATCCTCAAGTACAATTCATAGGGCAAACCATCCAAACCTGGCGACTTGCCACTGCCGACCTTCTTCAAAGCCGCGTAGATTTCGTCCTCCGTAATCTCCCCTTCGCAGCTAGCCGCTTCAGCCGGCAAAAGCCGGGGAAAGTCAGCCAAATAGCTGCGAAACTCCTCGTCGCGGAGACCAGGCTCCTTGGTAAAACGGTGTTCGAAATGCTGCCGGAACGCCCCGCACATGTCGTCAGTGGACCTAAGATGTCCCTCCGGGTCGCGCACCTCTCGAATGTACCGGTCGCCGGCTCGGCGAATTTCTTCCTTGCGCAATTCTGCGCCCATTTTCACAGCTTCGGAAGACATCTTGCTTAACTTATGTCTAATTACTTGGCCCATGTAGCGCCCGCTAATCGAACGCTCCAGGGCCTCCCTGGCTACGGCTATTTCTAGGGGATCCCCACCAGCCTCCGCCCGGGCGAAATTAGCTCTAAGTGTCTTTGCCTTCGCAGCCTTATCTAGGTTGAGCCGTTGGCTGTATTGGGTGGCGAAAGACCTAATACTATCCTTAAGACTAACCCACCACTTACTCCCAATGACTCGCCCAATTAACGCCCGCTGAACTACTCTAGTCAGCTGGTCACGAAAGTCCCGCCTGTCCAGTAAGGACTGATTGAACTTCCAATAACCAGCCAACCTAGCCCTAAAATCTAACACCACACGGGCACAAACGAGTTTGTGGTCCGTGTAGCCTAACCAGTGGAACGTTGGACATTCTAAGAAGTCTATGTCGGCCACTCTCACTAACATCCTATCCAGGTACGCAGATACCCGGGTAGAAGGCCAATTAAGCGCCCACGTCCACATGCTCCCTTCCGGATGATCGACCCGGTATCTATCGACGAGACCAAATTCGTCGATCAGATCAACCAGGCTACGATCACCACTCCTCCCGCTAGCGCCCCTTCCTCTATCCCATTTGAGGGTTAGGATGGCATTCCAGTCCCCAACTAAGATTAGCCGTGTTGAATCCACCATGAAGGGTTCCAACAGCCGAAAGAAAGAGACTCGCTCACCTTGATCATTGGGCGCATAAACCGCAATCAGCCGGAACGACTTGCTTTTCACTGCAATATCGGCCACGATCAGCCGGCCCTCGGCACCGACATGGACAAGGTCCATCCTCGCGTCCAGGGTACGCTTGACCAGCAAAGAAACACCTCTGGCATGCCAGCTCCCATATGCTGAATAGACGACAAAGTCGTTAGCCAGCACACACGAGTCGACTTCGCAAACAAAGTGAGTCTCTTGGATCGCGGCCACATCCACGCCGAAGGACAAGAGGTCACGAAGCAGGCGAGCCGCCTTACCCCGATCCCTCAGGCCCCTCGCATTTAAACTGGCTATCTTAATAGACATCTCTTAGACCTGAAACGAAAAAACAAAGAACATGCAACAAAGGCTCTAGTCGCATACCGGGTAGAAATCTCTGGTCGAAGGGACCCCGACAGACTGTCCTAGGGACCCTGTTCCTACATCGGACGTAATCCGTCCGTCTAGGACAATCCCGCCGACGTCCGTTGGATATGTGAGTTTTACCACCCTATATAAACAGGGGTGGAGCAAAACGGGGAACCTCCCCGAACAATTTTTTGACATCTTTTTTAGTTCTGGTGTGTTTTCCTTAAACATACACAGTTTTGGGTAGCTCCTCTGAGCTTCTGCAATGTGCTCCCAGACCCTCAGGTTCCCTCCGGTGTTGCGGACCAGAGTAATGACTCCTGGGCCCTGGGAGAAGTTCCTTGGGTCCTCAGTGGATAACCCATCCACTGAGGTGAGCTTAAGGAGTGGTCTCAGCAGCTTACGCCGTTGTGACGACCACTCAGCTGAAATGTCTTCCTTCACTTTCATCAGCGCCTCCACACGCGGGAGGTCTTTTTTCTTTTTCGCCCTACTGGGAGTGGGAACAAGAGAAGGGGAGGGTGCGGGAGTTGAAGAACTGGTTTTCCTGAGGGGGGTCAAAACAAAGGATGGGGACTGGGAAGCTTTTCGCGGATTTATCTCTTCTGGACTTTTTGTCCCTGCTCCTGCTTCTTCTCCGGGCCTTGGGGGTGTCCTGTCGCTCCTCCACCTCCTCCTCTCTCCCCCGCTTCAGTGATGTCGATCTTTCTATTTCCATTAGTTGTTCCTTTTGCGAGGAAGGACTCCTCTCCTTCCTTTGTTTGGGGGGAGACTTCTTAGGAGGCGACTCCTTTAGTTTCACCGGCGTCTTGGCAGGTGGCGGCACCTTCTCCGGGGACGGTGTTTTCGCCTTCTTTCTGCCCACCACCTGCCATTCGCCCTCCTTGTTGACCACGGGAGCTTGCGTGGGTGAAGCTGGTCTTAGGCTTTCCTTTTCCTTTGCCACTGGCTGCTGCTTGGTTGATTGGGTAGGTTGGGTCTTTGGGGCCGGATTTTTGGTTGGACACGTCTTTGCGACGTGATCCGCCGCCCCGCAGACCCAACAGCACGGCTTCCTCCCTTCTACTATGATGAAAGTGACACGTCCCCCGCAGGTGAGAATGTTGGGGACTTTGCCTATGTTTTCTCTGGACATAGTCACCAGCAGGGTCATGTCTCCTGTGATAAAGCCTGCTTTTGACCGTAGCGAGGAGACTCCGGCCACCTTTCCATAGCCTGCAAAAAAGGCGCCAACGTGATCCTCAGCAATGTCCATGGGGACGCCATGCAGAGTGACCTTAACTTTCCGGGCACCCATGTACTCGGTATGGAACTGGAGTTTTCGTCTCCAGCACCACACCGACCAAACGTTTGGCTTCGTCGGCCGTGCCCAGCAGGACGTCCCACATGGCACTGCTCCTCCTCGCTACGGCCCTAGCCTTGATATTAAGTGCCTTAATTGCCTCCTCGAAAGTAATCTCTAGGCACTCCAATTAGTCTCTGCGATTTTATATCCTTAGTGATCAGGGTAATGATCCTTGTCTGAATGTCTGCTAATTGTTCCGGGACCGAGACCAGCTCGGTGCCCTTGATGTAGTCTGCGTATTTCGATCTCATTCTTTCGTAATACTCCTCATCCTTATTGGTAATTTTTCCCCCTGTCCAACCGGAAGTTGAAGGCTTGGGGGACCCAGGAGCTGGTGGAACTCCTGCCGGCGTCGGTACTACTGCTGGTTCTGCTGCTGCTACTACAGGTACTGAAGGGGGATTATCCCGTGGCGGCAGCTGCCAATCCCCCTCCTTTCCTCCCACCGACGCCATGGTGGGAGGAACGATTTCCTCCGGCCCATCTGTGGCCATTGCCTCTAAGAGGCTGAACACCGGACAACTGCTTTCCGGTGTTTCGCGTCAAAAGCGCTACTTTACGCTGGCCCGAGCTATCAACTCAGGCAGGAAACCAGTATACCCAAGAAACAAAGTGAAAGCAAATATCACGTAGGAACAGATACTACACTTTGATCTTCCAACACAAAACCACACAACACAATATTGGGAGGAAAGGGTTGGTATTTATTTATCTGTATAAATACAAATTATGGCACAAGGCCAAAAAATGGGGAGGGGGAACAAAACTTGGGATGGTCTTCAGTAACTATCCTATACCTAGCTAATCCGATTCACGACCCATACATACGTTACAATTTTCTCATTCACCATAAAAATTTGTCCATCAACACTCATACCTATCATGCACCAAAATACCACAAAACATACTGAGGACCTACAAAACGCCCCAAATGTACATAAAAATTTGCGATTTTTACAATATTTACAATAGTGTACAAAAATAACTTTAAAAATTTTCACATGAAATGACATGATGGGAAGGGGGTATGAAGAAACAAATCCCCAAAATAAAAACAATTTCAAATGAATAGCATATACATGGTGTTAGTAAGACCCAAACACACCCACATAATTAAAGAGGCCGCTGTATTCTGCCTTAAAAAGAACAAAATCAAGCAGCTCTCTTTCTAAGGGGAATGGAGAAGCAGGGAACAAAATAAATTGGACTGGAGAATATATAAGGCTGACCCAGCCGAGAATGAAAACGGGACAAAATAACAATGGACAATGGGAATCTCGAACTGGATCATAACAAAAGCAGTGGAGCCGGGAACAGGCCGGGACAAACACATTTACTCACATTAACTAGGCACAAAAAAGACTTCTTACCTTAACCACGGGAGGGGTTCCAAAGGAATCCACCCCGATGCGACTAGCAGATCTAAAAGAGAAAATCAAGGCTAGCCCCGGTCACGCGAACCAGGCTCGCTGCATATATCCACCTTTCGCCAAAGTCTGTCGGGTGCAGCCGTTTCCGTTCAGTTCTAATCTTCATTTTGAGCTGATGCTCAAAATATCGGATTAGATCCTGATCCGAAAGACGACCGCCCCGCAAGACTTCCTCCAGACGCGTCATCCAAATCACCATTCTAGCCGTGGCCAGTAGCGACAGAAACACCATCCGCTTCACTCCAGAGTACGGGGGCGACACATTGTCCACAGCGTATGCGCGATCAATGAGCACAAGCTCCCGCGGCGCGATACGAGCAGTCAACTCGCCGACACGCGCCCACAACGGGCGAACGCGCGAACAATGGAAGAAGGCGTGCGCAGACGTCTCCTTAATTCCAAGGTCGCAACGTTCACAATCTGGCAAATCCGCCAGGCCCATTGCGAAACGCTTGTCATTGAGAGACAAACCATTCCGAGCCAATCGCCAGGTCAGAGAAAACTCAGAGTTGCTGAGCCAATCCGCACCTGGCACCCAAGACCAATGAGAGCGATATTCCTCTCTCGACATGCCGAGCTTACTCCATAGTTTATCCTTCACGGCGCCCTCCACTAATCCCCGATAGAAGATTCTCCTAGGCCGTGAAAGGTCACTGGACCATGGAATGGCCCGAAGGGCCGTCAGACATTCGAGCAGGAATTTCGGCCGCCCCCAAGGCCTATTGCTAGTCCTTAGGAGCGGGGGAGTGATAGTGAGGCTAGGGAACATGTCCCTCACTACCCCCGCAAGCAACCGATCTTCCGACAACGCGCGCCTGAGAAATACCAACCTCGAAGCGAGCACGTGGCTCCTCAAGTGCGGCATTCCCAGACCCCCATGACACGGACGGAGGCAACAGACTCCTTTGTCGACCATGTGTTTGCGTCCTCTCCACAGAAAGGAGAATAGCAAACGCTCGAGCGCCTTCTCATGATCGTCACAAAGGGGAAGTACAGACAGCCGGTAAAGGATTCTGGGAAAGAGGTATGTGTTACACACCTCCGCCAGGCCCTTCACGGAGAGACTCCGTCGACGCCAAATCTCGACCGACGCGCCGACCTTTGCCTGTACTTCTGACCAGTTTTTCTCCAACTGTAAGTCCGGACCGAACCAAACTCCGAGGATTTTGACCGGCCCGTCCGTCCAGCTGAAGGGCCCCGGGAGGGAAACACCCTTCCAGGCGCCTAACCGCAAGCCGGATGACTTGTCGCGGTTAATTCTGGCCCCTGTCACCTTCTCGTACCGTTCAAGCGCCTGTTGTACCGCCTCTATGTCCCTGCGGGAGGACACAAAGGTCGTTACGTCATCGGCGTACGCGGAAACCCTGGCTCGAGCTCCACCAGGGACAGCAATTCCACGCAGGACCGGACTGCCAGTCTCGTCCCTTAGCCGGCGAAGGAGGGGCTCCAACGCCAGGACGTAAAGGAGAGGCGACAGTGGACAACCCTGTCGGACCGACCTAGACAGCGCGAAAGCGCCCGACAGCTTCCCGTTCACCTGTACCACAGCCTTGGGGAGCGATACAGAAGGCTAATCCAGCGGCTGAAGTCGGGTTTGAATCCGGCGGCCTGCAGGACAGCAGCCAGGTAGCCATGGTCAATCCTATCAAATGCCTTGGACTGATCCAAATTGATCAGCGCGGCCTCATCGTCGTCTTCTACACCCTCTATGATCGTGCGAATCAAGTGCAGGTTGCTCTGAATTGTTCGTCCCTTCACAGAACAAGTCTGATCCGGTTCCAACAGAGACTCGGCAACTAGCTGCAAGCGATTCGTCAGGATCTTGGCCAAAATCTTTAACTCTGTGTTTAGCAGAGTTATGGGCCTGTAATCATCTAATCCCCGCCCAACCTTCTTGCCTTTTCCCAACAGCGTGATCACGCCCCTGGTAATCCGACCGGGGATGGACCCCTGCCGAAACCAGTGGTTGAACACGACAGTCAAGATCGGGACAAAAAGGTGCGACATCCTCAAGTACAATTCATAGGGCAAACCATCCAAACCTGGCGACTTGCCACTGCCGGTCTTCTTCAAAGCCGCGTAGACTTCGTCCTCCGTAATCTCCCCTTCGCAGCTAGCCGCTTCAGCCGGCAAAGGTCAGCCAAATAGCTGCGAAACTCCTCGTCACGGAGACCAGGCTCCTTGGTAAACCGGTGTTCGAAATGCTGCCGGAACGCCTCGCACATGTCGGCAGTGGACCTAAGGAGATGCCCCTCCGGGTCGCGCACCTCTCGAATGTACCGATCGCCGGCCCGACGAATTTCTTCCTTGCGCAGTTCTGCGCCCATGTTCACAGCTTCGGAAGACATCTTGCTTAACTTATGTCTAATTACCTGGCCCATATAGCGCTCGCTAGTCGTGCGCCTCAGGGCCTCCCTGGCTAAGGCTATCTCTAGGGGATCCCCACCAGCCTCCGCCCGGGAGAAATTAGCTCTAAGTGTCTTTGCCTTCGCAGCCTTATCTAGGTTGAGCCGTTGGCTATATTTGGTGGCGAAAGACCTAATGGTGTCCTTAAGGTTAACCCACCACTTATTCCCAATGACTCGCCCAATTAACGCCCGCTGAACTAGTCTTGTCAGCTGGTCACGAAAGTCCCGCCTGTCCAGTAAGGACTGATTGAACTTCCAATAACCAGCCAACCTAGGCCTAAAGTCTAACACCACACGGGCACAAACGAGTTTGTGGTCCGTGTAGCCTAACCAGTGGAACGTTGGACATTCTAAGAAGTCTATGTCGGCCACTCTCACTAACATCCTATCCAGGTACGCAGATACCCGGGTAGAAGGCCAATTAAGCGCCCACGTCCACATGCTCCCTTCCGGATGATCGACCCGGTATCTATCGACGAGACCAAATTCGTCGATCAGATCAACCAGGCTGCGATCATCATTCCTCCCGCTAGCGCCCCTTCCTCTATCCCATTTGGGGGTTAGGATGGCATTCCAGTCCCCAACTAAGATTAGCCGTGTTGAATCCACCATAAAGGGCTCCAACAGCCGAAAGAAAGAGACTCGCTCACCTTGCTTATTGGGCGCATAAACCACAATCAACCGGAACGATTTGCTTTTCACTGCAATATCGGCCACGATCAGCCGGCCCTCGGCACCGACATGGACAAGGTCCATCCTCGCGTCCAGGGTACGCTTGACCAGCAAAGAAACACCTCTGGCTTGCCGGCTCCCATATGCTGAATAGACGACAAAGTCGTTAGACAGCACACACGAGTCGACTTCGCAAACAAAGTGAGTTTCTTGGATCGCGGCCACATCCACGCCGAAGGACAAGAGGTCACGAAGCAGGCGAGCCGCCTTACCCCGATCCCTCAGGCCCTTCGCATTCAAGCTGGCTATCTTAATAGACATCTTTTAAACCTGAAAAAGAGAAAAAGAAAAACAGGCAACAAAGGCTCTCTAGTCACATACTGGGTAAAAATCTCTGGTAGAAGGGACCCCGACGGACTGTCCTAGGGAACCCGTTCCTACATCGGACGTAATCCGCCCGTCTAGGACAATCCCGCCGACGTCCGTGGGGTACATTAGTTTTACCACCCTATATAAGCAGGGGTGGATTAAAACCGGGAACCTCCCAGCACAATTTTTCGCCATTTTTTTTAAATCAGGAGTATTCTCCTTGAACATCATGATTTTAAAAAAATGTCTCTTAACTTCATTTATATGGTCCCAGACCCTCAGGTTACCCCCGGTATTACGTACGAGGGTAATTACTCCTGGGGCCTGGGGAAAGTTTCTTGGGTCTTCAGTCGATAGTCCATTTACCGAGGTCAGCCTCAGCAGGGGTTTCAATAACTTGCGCCTCTGAGAGGACCACTCAGAGGCAATGTCCTCATTCACTCTCATGAGTGCTTCCCCCTGGGGCAGGGATTTTTTCTTTTTTGCCCGAGTGGGAGTGGGCATAGGAGAAGGGGAGGGAGTGGGGGTTACAGAAACTGATTTTAGGGGGGTCAATTTAAAGGTTGGGGACGAGGGAAGGCTCCTTGCCTTTTGTGCATAGGACTGCCTCTCTGGAGAAGCAGGAAGTGAGGAACACTTGGGTGTGGAAGAACTCCTCTCTCTGCTTCTACTCTTCCGTCGACTTTTGGGGCTCTCCTGCTGTTCCTCTTCCTCCTCACGGCCGCGCTTCAAGGACGATGCTCTCTCCGTTTCCATCGGCACCACCTTTTGTTTTCCTTCCGGGTCCTCATTATGGGGAGGTTTTCCTGCCTTCCCCAATTTGGTGGGCGATTTGGGCGATGAAGGCACCCTAGACCTCGAAGGTGACTGAGGTGGTACGGGCACTTTGGTTGGCGAAGACATTTTCTCTGAAGACGCCGGAGTTTTCGCCTTCTTTTTCTTCCCAACTATCTGCCACTCGCCCTCCTTATTCGTTCCTGGTGCTGGTGATGCTGGGGCCGGAGCATCGGGCTTCTTAGTTGGCTGGGTCTTCGGGGCCGGATTCTTTGCCGCACACGTCTTGGCAACATGGTCCGCCGCCCCACAGACCCAACAGCAAGGTTTCCTGCCTTCGACTATGACAAAAATAGCACGTTTCCTACAGGTAATGATGTTTGGTACGTCAGCTATTTGTTTTCTTGTCATGGTCATCTGTAGGGACATGTCTCCGGTCAGGAAACCTGCTTTGGAGCGCCCGGAAGAGACCTCGGCAACCCTTCCATACTTGGAAAAGAAGGCGCCGACATGATCTTCAGTAATGTCCATAGGGACGCCATGCAGAGTGATCTTTAGTTTCCGCATCCCCATGTACTCCGTTTGAATTATGAGCTTCTTCGTCTCCAGGGTCACTCCCGCCAACTGCTTAGCCTCCTCGACCGTGCCAAGAAGGACGTCCCACGAGGCATTGCTCCTTCTTGCCACGGCCTTGGCTTTAATGTTCAGGGACCCGATCGCCTCTTCGATGCTCTCCCTGGTAACTCCTATAAATTTTTGGGATTTCAAATCCTTGGTAATCAAGGATATAATTCTTGATTCAATGTCGGCCAGCACTTCCGGCACCGACAACAACTCTGTACCTGCAATGTATTTTGAATACTTTTCCTGCAGTTTCTCATAGTAGTCCTCCCCTTTTAATTGCACTTTTCCTTTTTTCCACCCGGAGGTCGAGGCAATAGGGGATCCAGGTACTGCTGCTGGTGCTGGAACTGAGGGTGACTCCCGTGGCGGTAATTGCCAGTCACCCTCCTTTCCCCCCCACCGAGGCCGTGGTGGGAGGAACGACTTCCTCTGGCCTATTGGAGGCCATAGCCTCTCAAGAGGCCGAACACCGGACAACTGCTTTCCGGTGTTTCGCGTCGAAACGCTACTTTACACTGGCCCGAGCTATGAACTCAGGCTGGAAACCAGTTTGCCCAAGAAACAAAGTGAAAGCAAATATCACTGCGGAACAGATACTACACTTTGATCTTCCAACAAAAACCACGCAAACAAAAGTCTGGGAGGATATATTTATTTTGCAGAAATACAAAATTATGGCTCAAGGCCGAAAAGTTGGGAGGGGGAACAAAACTCGGGTTGGTCTACAGATACTCTATCCTATATCTAGCTAATCCGATTCGCGACCCATACATACGTTACAATAATTCTCATTCACCATAAGAATTTGTCTATCAACACTCATACTTATCAAGCACCAAAATACCACAAAAACATACCGGGGACCTACAAAACGCCCCAAATGTACATAAAAATTTCTGATTTTTACACTATTTACAATATCTTACAAAAATAAATTTAAAACTTTATCCATGAAATGACATGATGGGGAAGGGGGTATGAAGAAACAAAAATCCCAAAAACAATTTCAAAAATGATATATATACATGGGTTAGTAAGACCCAAACACACCCACATAACTAAAGAGGCCGCTGTATTCTGCCTTGAAAGACAAAATCAAGGAGCTCTCTTTCTAAGGGAAATGGAGAAGCAGGGTACAAAATAAATGGGACTGGAGAATATATAAGGCTGACCCAGCCGAGAATGAAAACGGGATAAAATAACTATGGACAATGGGGATCTCGAACTGGATCATAACAGAAGCAGAGGCGCCGGGAACAGGCCGGGACAAACACATTCACTCACATTAACTAGATACACAAAAGAATACTAACCTTAACCACGGGAGCGGTTCCAAAGGAATCCACCCCGATGCGACTAGCAGATCTAAAAGAGAAAATCAAGGCTAGCCCCGGTCACACGAACCAGGCTCGCTGCATATATCCACCTTTCGCCAAAGTCTGTCGGGTGCAGCCGTTTCCGTTCAGTTCTAATCTTCATTTTGAGCTGATGCTCAAAATATCGGATTAGATCCTGATCCGAAAGACGGCCGCCCCGCAAGACTTCCTCCAGTCGCGTCGTCCATATCACCATTCTAGCCGTGGCCAGTAGCGACAGAAACACCATCCGCTTCACTCCAGAGTACGGGGGCGACACATTGTCCACAGCGTATGCGCGGTCAATGGGCACGAGCTCCCGCGGCGCGATACGAGCAGTCAACTCGCCGACACGCTCCCACAACGGGCGAACGCACGAACAATGGAAGAAGGCGTGCGCAGACGTCTCCTTAATTCCAAGGTTGCAACGCTCACAATCTGGCAAATCCGCCAGGCCCATTGCGAAACGCTTGTCATTGAGAGACAAACCATTCCGAGCCAATCGCCAGGTCAGAGAAAACTCAGAGTTGCTGAGCCAATCCGCACCTGGCGCCCAAGACCAATGAGAGCTATACTCCACTCTCGACATGCCGAGCTTACTCCACAGCTTATCCTTCACGGCACCCTCCACTAATCCCCGATAGAAGATTTTCCTAGGCTGTGAAAGGTCACTGGACCGTTGAATGGCCTGCAAGGCCTCCAGACATTCGAGCAGGAATTTCGGTCGCACCCAAGGCCTGACGGTCAGCCATAGGGTCGGGGGAATGATAGTAAAGGCAAGGGAACATGTCCCTCACTACCCCCGCAAGCAACCGATCTTCCTCCAACGCGCGCCTGAGGAATGCCAACCTCGAAGCGAGCACATGGCTCCTCAAGTGTGGCATCCCCAGACCCCCTTGACACGGACGGAGGCAACAGACTCCTTTGTCGACCATGTGTTTGCGTCCTCTCCACAGACAGGAGAATAGCAAACGCTCGAGCGCCTTCTCATGATCGTCACAAAGGGGAAGTACTGACAGCCGGTAAAGGATCATGGGAAAGAGGTATGTATTACACACCTCCGCCAAGCCCTTCACGGAGAGACTCCGTCGACGCCAAGTCTTGACCGACGCGCCGACCTTTGCCATTATTTCTGACCAGTTTTTCTCCAGCTGTAAGTCCGGACCGAACCAAATTCCGAGGATTTTGACCGGCCCGTCCGTCCAGCTGAAGGGCCCCGGGAGGGAAACACCCTTCCAGGCGCCTAACCGCAAGCCGGATGACTTGTCGCGGTTAATTCTGGCCCCTGTCACCTTCTCATACCGTTCAAGCGCCTGTTGTACCGCCTCTATGTCCCTGCGGGAGGACACAAAGGTCGTTACGTCATCGGCGTACGCGGAAACCCTGGCTCGAGCTCCACCAGGGACAGCAATTCCACGCAGGACCGGACTGCCAGTCTCGTCCCTTAGCCGGCGAAGGAGAGGCTCCAACGCCAGGACGTAAAGGAGAGACGACAGTGGATAACCCTGTTGGACCAACCTAGACAGCGCGAAAGCGCCCGACAGCTTCCCGTTCACCTGTACCACAGCCTTGGGGGAGCGATACAGAAGGCTAATCCAGCGGCTGAAGTCGGGTTTGAATCCGGCGGCCTGCAGGACAGCAGCCAGGTAGCCATGGTCAATCCTATCAAATGCCTTGGACTGATCCAAATTGATCAGCGCGGCCTCATCGTCGTCTTCTACACCCTCTATGATCGTGCGAATCAAGTGCAGGTTGCTCTGAATTGTTCGTCCCTTCACAGAACAAGTCTGATCCGGTTCCAACAGAGACTCGGCAACTAGCTGCAAGCGATTCGTCAGGATCTTGGCCAAAATCTTTAACTCTGTGTTTAGCAGAGTTATGGGCCTGTAATCATCTAGTTCCCTCCCAACCTTCTTGCCTTTTCTCAACAGCGTGATCACGCCCCTGGTAATCCGACCGGGGATGGACCCCTGCCGAAACCAGTGGTTGAACACGACAGCCAAGATCGGGACAAAAAGGTGCGACATCCTCAAGTACAATTCATAGGGCAAACCATCCAAACCTGGCGACTTGCCACTGCCGACCTTCTTCAAAGCCACGTAGATTTCGTCCTCCGTAATCTCCCCTTCGCAGCTAGCCGCTTCAGCCGGGGAAAGTCAGCCAAATAGCTGCGAAACTCCTCGTCACGGAGACCAGGCTCCTTGGTAAAACGGTGTTCGAAATGCTGCCGGAACGCCTCGCACATGTCGTCGGTGGACCTAAGGAGATGTCCATCCGGGTCGCGCACCTCTCGAATGTACCGGTCGCCGGCTCGGCGAATTTCTTCCTTGCGCAATTCTGCGCCCATTTTCACAGCTTCGGAAGACATCTTGCTTAACTTATGTCTAATTACTTTGCCCATGTAGCGCCCGCTAGTCGAACGCTCCAGGGCCTCCCTGGCTACGGCTATTTCTAGGGGATCCCCACCAGCCTCCGCCCGGGAGAAATTAGCTCTAAGTGTCTTTGCCTTCGCAGCCTTATCTAGGTTGAGCCGTTGGCTGTATTGGGTGGCGAAAGACCTAATGGTGTCCTTAAGGTTAACCCACCACTTACTCCCAATGACTCGCCCAATTAACGCCCGCTGAACTATTCTTGTCAGCTGGTCACGAAAGTCCCGCCTGTCCAGTAAGGACTGATTGAACTTCCAATAACCAGCCAACCTAGGCCTAAAATCTAACACCACACGGGCACAAACGAGTTTGTGGTCCGTGTAGCCTAACCAGTGGAACGTTGGACATTCTAAGAAGTCTGTCGGCCACTCTCACTAACATCCTATCCAGGTACGCAGATACCCGGGTAGAAGGCCAATTAAGCGCCCACGTCCACATGCTCCCTTCCGGATGATCGACCCGGTATCTATCGACGAGACCAAATTCGTCGATCAGATCAACCAGGCTACGATCACCACTCCTCCCGCTAGCGCCCCTTCCTCTATCCCATTTGGGGGTTAGGATGGCATTCCAGTCCCCAACTAAGATTAGCCGTGTTGAATCCACCATGAAGGGCTCCAACAGCCGAAAGAAAGACTCGCTCACCTTGATCATTGGGCGCATAAACCGCAATCAGCCGGAACGACTTGCTTTTCACTGCAATATCGGCCACGATCAGCCGGCCCTCGGCACCGACATGGACAAGGTCAATCCTCGCGTCCAGGGTACGCTTGACCAGCAAAGAAACACCTCTGGCATGCCAGCTCCCATATGCTGAATAGACGACAAAGTCGTTAGACAGCACATACGAGTCGACTTCGCAAACAAAGTGAGTTTCTTGGATCGCGGCCACATCCACGCCGAAGGACAAGAGGTCACGAAGCAGGCGAGCCGCCTTACCCCGATCCCTCAGGCCCTTCGCATTCAAGCTGGCTATCTTAATAGACATCTTTTAGACCTGAAAAAGAGAAAAACAAAGAGCATGCAACAAAGGCACTAATCGCATACCGGGTAGTAATCTCGGGTCGAAGGGACCCCGACGGACTGTCCTAGGGACCCTGTTCCTACATCGGACGTAATCCGTCCGTCTAGGACAATCCCGCCGACGTCCGTGGGATAGTTTAGTTTTACCACCCTATATAAGCAGGGGTGGAGTAAAACTGGGAACCTCCCAGCACAGTTTTTGCTCATTTTCTTCAATTCGGGGGTGCCTTCCTGCACCATCCTTATCTTGGGGTACTGCCGTCTAGCCTCAGCAATGTGGTCCCAGACCCGCAGGGTACCCCCGGTATTCCTTACGAGGGTAATCACTCCTGGGGCCTGGGCAAAGTTCCTAGGGTCCTCTGTGGAAAGACCATTAACAGAGGTCAGCTTCAGGAGTGGTTTCAAAAGCTTACGCCTCTGCGACGACCACTCCGCCGCTACATTGTCACTGACCCTCATGAGGGCATCACCATGGGGGAGGGCATTTTTCTTTTTCACCCGAGTGGGAGTGGGAGTAGGAGACGGGGAGGGAGTGGGAGTAGTGGATTTCCTCAGTGGGGTCAATTCAAAGGCTGGGGACTGGGAAGCTTTCTGCGGGGACGAGGGCAGACTCCTTGCTTTCTGTGCATACGTGCACCTAACGGGGGATACCGGCAGCGATGAGCATCTGTCTGTGTATCTCCTTTTGTCGACACTCCTGCTCCTCCGCCGGCTCTTCATATTATCTTGCTGAACATCCTCCTCCTCTCTCCCTCGCTTTAACGACGCCGACCTTTCAACCTCCATATCCTCCTCCTTTTTGGAGACGGAACTCCTCTTCTGAAGGTTTGTTTGTTTGGCCGGCGACTCCTGTTTTGCCGGGGATTCCTTTTGTTTAGCCGGCGACTCTTTTTGTTTAGCCGGTGCCTTGGCAGGAGGTGGCACCTTCACTGGCACCTTCACCGGAGAAGGCGTTTTTCCCTTCTTCCTATTGCCCACCACCTGCCATTCGCCCTCCTTATCGCCTGCCAGTGCTGATGTTGCTAAAGCTGGTTTCGGTGAAGTTGGCTTAGCCGATTCCTTTCCTCCTGCCTGTTCACTCTGTTGCTGCTTGGCTGGTTGGGCCTTTGGGGCCGGATTCTTGGTTGGACACGTTTTTGCGACGTGATCCGCCGCCCCGCAGACCCAACAGCACGGCTTTCTCCCTTCTACAATGATGAATATTGAACGACCCCTGCAGGTGAGGATGTTAGGGATTTTTGCAATATTCTCTTTGTTTAACGTCACCTGCAGGGTCATATCTCCCGTGAGAAAACCTGCTTTGGACCGCAGCGAGGAGACTTCGGCCACCCTTCCATATTGCACAAAAAAGGCGCCGACGTGATCCTCCGCAATGTCCATGGGGACGCCATGCAGGGTGATTTTTACTTTTTTAGTCCCCATATATTCCGTATGGAACTGGAGCGTTTTGGTCTCCAGGACCACACCAATTAAGCTTTTGGCTTCTTCAGCAGAGCCAAGCAGGACGTCCCACATGGCATTGCCTCTCCTCGCTACGGCCCTGGCTCTGATCTTCAATGCCTGTAGCCCTTCCTCAAACGTATCCCTGGGGACACCAACCATCTTCCGCGTCTTCAGGTCCTTTGTAATCAGGGTAATGATTCTCGCCTCTATCTGAGCCAACTGATCCGGCACCGAAACCAGCTCCGTCCCTTTGATGTAATCCGAGTATTCTTTTTGTATCTTCTCGTAATACTCTTCATCCTTAAGCGTAATTTTGCCTCCCTTCCACCCAGAGGTCGAAGGTATGGGGGATGCTGGCGCTACTGCTAGTGTTGCTGCTGGTGATGCTGCTGCTGATGCTGTAGAAGGGGGATCACTCCGAGGCGGTAAAGCCCAATCCCCCTCCTTCCCTCCCACCGAGTCCGTGGTGGGAGGAACGACTTCCACCGGCCCATCTGTGGCCATTGCCTCAAAGAGGCCGAACACCGGAAATTGCTTTCCGGTGTTTCGCGTCCTAAGACACTACTTAGCACTGGCCCGAGCTATAAACTCGGGCTGGAAAGCAATTGACCAAGACCAAAAATGATAGCAAATATCACTGCGGAACAGATACTTCACTTTGATCTTACAACACAAATCCACACAACAAAAGTCTGGGAGGAAAGGGTTGGTAAATTTCAATGCCTCTAAAAACGAAACTGTTATCAACTAACCACCATAGACAATCGCATCTACCTCCCATTAGCATGGGACAGGCTAACCTCCCAGAGAGTAAAATACTACGCCTCCTTGGCCTTACACTTTCGGCGGACCTCAAATGGAATGACTATATCGAATCCATTGCCAAATCTGCTGCTATGAAAGTCGGCTCCCTGTGCAGGACCCGGAAGTTTTTCCCACCTGAATCTATTCTGCACATATACAAATCTACCATCCGCCTGTGTATTGAATATTGCTGCCATATCTGGTCGGGTGCCCCTGCTGCTCTCCTTGGGCTTCTTGACAAAATACAAAGGAGGATCTGTAACGTGATCGATACTGACTTGGCAGACCGGCTGCAGCCGCTCTCTCACCGGCGTGATGTGGCTTCCCTGTGCCTCTTCTACAAGTACTTTCATGGCTACTGCTCCGATGAGCTTAGATCACTGGTGCCGCCTAAGCACGAATTTACACGAGATACTAGATTAGCAACTAGGTCCCACCCTTTTACAGTTAAACAAATAAGATGTAACCGTAAATTCTACTCCAACAGCTTTTCTCGCGCTTCCCGCCTGTGGAACTCCCTTCCACAACTCTGCTTTCCCGACAATTACAATCTCCAGGTGTTTAAATGTAGGGTCAATAGATACCTCCTATCACACTAACTCCCAATTATTCTCAGAACACTCTCATCTACCCAACCCTCATTCTCGGTATCCTTACCCGCCTATCACCCACCCTCTGACACTTCCTATATTTAATCATCCTTTCTCCACTGTACGTAGCCCCCTGCGCAGTAGTGGCAGTGACATGCCTTGCTCGGGGTGAAACGCTTATAAAAAAAAAAGATTCATTACATTCTCAGACTCCTTTTCTCTTACATCATTGAAGTATAAAAAAAAAAATAGATATGTAACCAAAACACATCCTGCTGGATTCCTGGCTATATAGGCATCCAGGAAAATAAGGCAGCTAAAGTATCACTGAAAATGATTATATCGAAAGCAAAAGTTATTCAGATTTCAAAATTGTGGTTTATACATATCTTAAATAGCAAGAGTTATGGAATACTTTCCCAAATAACAAATTACGCAAAATCAAATCTACCTTTTGAGTAAGACATATCACCAGGCTTTCCCGAAGAGAAGTAAACTTAGCAAGAATCAGAGTTGGTCATACAAACATCAGGCATTTATTTCTTTTAAAAGCGGAGGATCTGCCTAAAATGCATAGTATGTCAAACTTACACGGTGAAACATATTGCATTGTAGAATTTGCCTCTGTCCGTATTCACTTTTAAGGTGAATAGTTTTTTGTTTTTTTTTTGTTTTTCTCCTCTCCTAAAACGTTGAGGAAAGCATTTTGACCTAATTTGAGGAAAATTAAATTGTATACCAAAATTTAATCCAGACTACTTCAACTATAGATGAACTATACAACCATACAATTTTCACAAGTTTTAAAATTCAAAATTTAATTCTTGGGAATACCAGGTGCTGTAAGCTCGAATGTGCGGTGGTATAATTGGAGAGCCAATTCTAATTTCCGTTGGGCTCATTATATTCACTTACGCGCAAATGCACTGGGGGGGGGGGGGGAGTTATGAATCGATAACTTTTTTTTGCTTCCTCCCGACACTCGACTTATTTACTAAAGAACGCTTACAATCCTGTAAGTTTCTCATAATTATTGTTACAAAAATTTCCCTTTGTAGTGTCAGTGATGAGTTTATACATTCAAAATTTTGCTGATTACTATTTTTATTGGCTTGATTATACTGGCCTTATGTCCTGCAAGAGTAGGTACTTCCACTCATTTTCAATACCTAAATTTAAATTGAATTTTTAAAAATAAGTTTTATTGAAGCTTTAACTTTAATTGAAAACCAATAGATTAAATTTACTAATTTCAATAAGCAAAATACTTATTTCAAACAGAAATTATATTGATTGGAATCTGAGATTTTTCAAGTTTAAAAATATAATTTTTTTTTAAACGATCGGCACATTATGTAAACAGAAGTCAATTCTCGGTTTTAAAAAATCTTGCAAAAATAATTTACCTCGCTGACACGTTATCTTACTCAAATTAACAAATTTAAATCTTAATCTGATTTGAAGCAAGTATTACTTGCTTACTGTTTGAAATGTACTATAAAAACGTTTCTTAATTACGGTAACTGACATGACAGACGAAAGCCATCAAAAACTGCTAAGTATGGAAAAGAAATTTAACAAAGTTACGTAGCTTAATTTTTTCTTTTTAAATATGTAGTAAAATTTCACATTTTCAGCAATTATCAATATTTTATAGAATTTTAGATTAGCTTTATAGCCATGCGTTTGAAGATGTTTTATGAAAATAAAACACTTAAAATGATTCTACAATTTAATAACAGAATAAAATTACATGAAAGACGTAACTCGATAATTTATGAAATGTTATGGCATTAATTTTTATTAATATCTAGTTTTCATATTCTTTTTAGGTACCTCGACAAATTGTGAATTTCAATTAATTTTTCCCTCTTGTAAGGAGCGCAACCTTTGAAACGAGACTTTTTTTTTAATGATAGATATCACGTACGGCCAGTCGTAAAAAGAAAATACGGGTTATTAGTATGCACACAAATGTCTTTTAAAAATTGAATGCTCCATTATTTGTAATAAGATTACCAATTTTCGATTAGTAAAGTCTTCACGTAATAACTTAACAACTTAGCGTGTACGATAAAGGAAGAAATTTTAAGATTTTGAAAATTATATAAATTAAAAACAATTCATGTAAAAATCATTCATTGAAAACTTTTTTGCTTAAGACTATATCCTTTATATATATATATATATATATATATATATACATATATATATATATATATATTATTTAGAAAACCAATTAAGTTTATCTAAATGTGTTTTAATGAATTATTTTCACAATTCGGAGTAAATTTTTTGAAAAAGGGCTATTTTAGAAAAAAAATACGGTTAACATCCCCAATGACTCCTGAATTTAATTAATATTAGGTATATAGGCGAAGTCTCGCGAATTTCTAATGTTAGGAAATTAATGGGAGTGGGTAGTAACATAAAAATATTTTTACCAAGATTTTCTTTAAAAAAAATGATTTCAAATGAAATCAGTCAATTGTGAATAAATCCGGAAATTTTCATTAAAATTAGACTTGAGCATTTCACCTGGACGGTTGAGTCTAATGATGTTCAAGGTCGTCTCTCTACGTCTTATGTATTATACACCGTTTATTTTATAAGTTGAAAAATTCCAGTCTGCATAACTCTCCCAAAGAGTACTTTCATTTGGTACACACGGCTAACATAGCAATAAAAAAAATGTTCGATTTACCACTAATCGAACAACTCAGACTAGCCACAAAAGGGCGATTTTAATCGCCACAGATTTGTAAAAGTTTTATAAAATTATCTCCTCCTGGATACTTATATTTTACTAACACTACTGATCTGTTTTCCCTATTTTAAGTTCGTCCATGCAAGGCAGTAAAGCTGTAGAGACTGAAGGGGTTTCTGGGCGTGGAAAAAATTACAAAAATAACTTGCTAAAGAGCATAGGCAAGAGTAATCACGAAGAAAAGTAGCGATTGACGTTGCATTTAAATTATTGCAGATTAATGTTGGCTGAAACATATTTTTAAGGTGACTTATTTCGTTGGCCAGGAAAAGTGGCACAGGAAAAACCGTTTGCTCGAAATAGTAAAAAAAAATTTATAAAATAACGTAAGCTAAACATTTTTTTTCCTCGTTCGTCTCAAGCCTGGAGCTGGAAGGAAGTTTCACAATCGATAAGTGCGAGAAAAACTGTTAGCATAAAATTTAGTTGATATATTTAGTTGATAAAATTTAGTTACATGTAGCCAACTCAACTGTAAACTGGTGAGACTTCGTCACCAGTTTAGTAATTAGCTTATATTCTAGAAGTCTAGAGACCATAACAAAGATCGATATTTTTGTAAATATACAAAAATGTGACACAAGGGGGAGAAGGTGTTATAATTAAACTTATCCAGTCATGATCCCTAATCAAGCCTACCACAATATTCCTTGCACTATCACAATACATTATTATATTTTCCCCTATGTAACCCCCCTGCGCAACAGTGGCACTGAAATGCCTTGCCTGGGGTGAAATGATTAAAGAAAAAAATTACCGCTCTTACTGCCTTTACCATAATACCTCAGTCTTTATGTAGTTCTAACTAGTTCCCATATGAATAACTTCTATCTATAAATGGAAGGGAATTTTTTTTTAATCGTGTCACCCCAAGCAAGGCATTCCACTGCCACTATAGCGCAGGGGGTTACATAGAGGGATTGAGTATAGGAAATGTCAGAAGGAGGGTGATAGACGACTTAGGATGTACATAGGGAGAGAGTTGGAGAGAGTGGGTGTGTGTTAGGTGTCTATTGACCTTACATTTAAAGTCCTGGAGGTTGTAGCCGTAGGGAATTTCACAGGCGGGAAGTGCGAGGAAAGAAGCTGTTGGAGTAGAAATTGCGGTTACATTTCATCGGTTTCACTGTAAAAGAGTGGGACCTAGTTGCCAATCTAGTATCTCGTGCAAATTCACATCTGGGGGGCACCAGTGATTTAAGTTCGTTAGAGCAGAAGCCATGAAAGTATTTATAGAAGAGGCACAGGGAAGCCACGTCACGCCGGTGAGAGAGAAAACAACTAATAAAAAAAAAAGTCTTTACAATAAGTCAGTCAGTTAAGTGCCATACGTGATACACGCTTGGGCGATCATGTCTCGAAAGAGACATGACTGACTGGGCAGAATATTATCCCACGGTAGGTTGCCATTACATTCTTCTGTACGCTCCAACCGAAATCAGGTGATATTCGGTGGAATGTCAAACCGAACCTTTTATTACGTCCACTGGGATAAATTGATCTAGTTCTACTTGCTTTGCCTTTTCTGAATCTCACTTTCAGTTATTTCTCTCTACTAAATCTGCTTTTTGTTCGCCTTTTGTTGTGGCCAGGTATTGAACAAACAACTCTGGGTCAAGTTACTGGATTACTTCAACGAAAGGTTTTTATCCAATTTCACTTACGCGCAAATACCCTTGGGAAAGGTATTAATCCGTCTCTTCCTTCCAGTTATGGGTTAAATAACAGGACAGATTGGGTTCTGTAGCCTTGGTCGGCAACCAGTCTACCGCAGAAAGTAATGGCAACCTACTGCGGGATAATCTTCTGCCCAGTCAGTCATGTCTCTTTCGAGACATGATCGCCCAAGCGTGTATCACGTATGGCACTTAACTGACTGAAAGGGCTCAAAATTACAACGTATATCACCTGAAGAAGGCCGGAGCGCACAATGGTTGAAACATCGTTAATGTTAAAGATGAGGAGAAAAATCCTAACAATGTAAATAGAATAATTCATTTAAGAAATATATCTATAAGATAGTAGTTCTATACTTTTTTTTTCACTCAGTCTAATGCGTTCCCATCTCTTTGCTTAATTTCTGCATCTTTCTCTGTTTCTTCAGATTTCATTGTTGAAAAGATGAATAATCTTAGAATGCGTTATGCTTTTACGAATCAGCAAAAGTTCCTGTTAATGAGAAACGCAGACAAGACTTACCGATCTGAAAACGTTGTTAGTAACGACACTGACAGTTCGACGTATCGTGTAACTTTGACATCTACGCAGAATTGATTCTGCTTATTTGCGTATTTAGTTAAGCTTAGGTAACTGTTCAGAAAGTCTTAATAGTACATTTTGATTAGGTGGAAAATGGGTCTTATTTTTGCTATCAAACTTTGTTTCTGGTCCTAACTCTCATTGAATAGTGAACATGGTCAGTGCATTTGAAAACTGATTCAGGTTCTCGGGGTCGTGGAAAATTGGACTTGGTTTTTTTACCTCAAAACGAAAGTAAAATACCTGAGAATTTAGGTTCTGGTAGCAGGCTTTGGAATAAGGAAAATATTGTGGTCCGTAGTGGAATTTGCATGAGGTCATGGAAACGTGCAAAAACTTCACGGCGACTCAGTTAGTGAAATAATTTTAATGGTAACTAAGGCACCCACATAAAGGATAGAAAATTATTTTCGGCCTCGATTTTTTTTTTTTTTTTTTTTTTTTTTTTTGCAACAGTCGAAATGAGGCCAAATTTCAAGTTCTATAATGGGAACCTAACTACACTAACCACTTGTGCCCTCAAGATATAAACGAACATGCTTTTCTCCAACTTCCTGATTAAATTCCAATAACTTTTTCAGTCCTTGTTCTAACATTCATTCTCTGTTTGTTTTCAGTCTATTGTTTGTTTTTTTTCTGCTTTTGGCCTTTCATTTGTCTTGTGAGTATTAAACTCTCCAGACCCTCGTTCCTCATATCTCAGAAAATTCTGAGTTCCTTGTAGTTCATATTAACCGTAAAATTTTTGCTGTTGAAATGTCCGTGGTACTCTTAGCGTTCGTCAGAACATCTCTTGTTTTCAGTGTCTACATCCGTGAGACACTTTGCCAGCAGTTCCCTGACATATTAGTTATTACAACGATGTTTTCCTGTATCTTAGTCCTTGCTTTACATTCTGTATAACCTGTCATTTTTTTTTTTCGTTGTCCGTTGCTGTCGTACCTGACCCTGTTAGCTGAGGCATAGTTCTTCTCAACCCTATTTCAGTACCCAAGGTCACGAAGTATCTTGTGTGTTTTCTCTACCTTCAATCTCTATATCAGATTTTCTAAGTTCTTTCTTCATTATCTTTCAGAAATTTCAACTGTCTCTTCTAATATTAAGTATATTTCCTCTGGTTGTTTGGAGTTTTATGGCATATCAACCACTATGGGTCACTTAATGCCAAATCCAGCCTGCGCATATATATTAAAATTATATACACTTTGTATACACAATTTAGGGATGATGTCCTTGAGCCACGTCGTGTTTATTCTTACTCCGGTAAATGATTTCAAATGTTTCTATCTAGCATGCGGTAGTTATTTATATCAAGCAGTTTGATTTGTTTGTATAGTCAATTGATGCAGTTTTCCACTACCAGTTTTATTTACAGTGGGTAAAGGGCCAGTGTAGTTATATCCAACAGTGATTTGGTTTAGTTTTTTTATGGTATATCAACCTTGATCGGTTGAGTATTCTGGTTATGACGAGATATATTTTTGGATATAACCCTGTCTCTCTCAAAGAGAGAACATCACCCATTTCCACCTTCTCAAACAAATTTCTCATTATCTGTTTTAAAATACCGTTCTCTGGTTCTAGCTAGTGCGCCACATTCCATTAGAATATGTTTAATCGTATAAGGTGTTTGACATGTCAAACACTGTGGTGGTTGTTCCTGCGTGAGTATAAAACAATGAATGAGTGAGTTTTGAGTGGCCAATACGCAAGCGTGACATAATGACTTGTTCTTTCCTTGATTTTCTGAAGCCTGACCTCCATTCTCCCAGTGTAGGCTTTATTTGGTAGAGTTTGTTGTTAGTGTTGCCATTCCAACGTTGTTGCCATTTTGTTAAAAATAATTGATATATTTGAGGTTTCAAGTCCATATATAGAATACTGATATTGTCTAAGGCCAATTTTACTGCCGGATCAGATCTTTCATTTCTATGCACTCCAATGTGGCTAGGTATCCGGCACATGATTATATCTTTGTGACTAGACATAGTCTAGTCTACTCAGCAATTTAACTATTAATGGGTTTTCTAGACGTTTGTTTTTGACTGATGTTAATACCGATGAATTTTTTCATTTTTAGATTTTCTACTTGTCTCCTGTTATCCACTTCGACCAGTAAATTTCCATTTCTCAATTTTTTTTTTACATTTTTTGGGGTCGCTCGTATAGATAACTCTTTCGATCAAGAATGGGGAGAATTTAGCAAGACAAACCTCTTTCAGGGATTCAATGATAACGAATCAGGGGAAGTCTGCTGTTTCACCTTCAGAGTCCAATTTCGATAAATTTCTTTTAGATTTTTTTTATTTAAAGATGCCATATTTTGATTTTCACTGGCCCTGTGCTCCACCACCCACCACTGAGTCCAACTTGAGAAGGGAATGAACCAAGAGTGGGAAACCCATTCGCCTTGGCTGAGACGGGGATACACGCCCAGTATACTCATTGAGAGCGAGTCTTGAGCCTCTGCAAAATTTTGGTTGTATAACTCTTTAATTTAGCAGTGATGAAAGTCTTTTGCTCTCAACACAGTTGACCCTCAGCCCCACCCCGCCTTCTAGTTCATGTAAGATAAAGGGATATGAGATGTTCCACTAATATATTTCAATGATACTTCTAGATAGAAAGCGATATATGTGAGCTAGGGCATGTCAGGACCAGCCGATTAATCGGATCGGGCCTCTCTGACCACCCGTCTAGCCCAGGTAAGGGCCAAAGTGGTGTGTTGAAGGAACATGACCTCTTTGCACCCGGGTCATGAACTTCTCAACCACCAGGATTCCGTCCCCAGGTATTACGGGTCGCCACCCACGGCCAACAGGTAGCCCCCTTGGGGGACTTTTACCCCCTGCAGAGGTGCAGTCGACGTATTCTGAAGCCCCGCCGACAGGGCGGATTTCCTCTGGTTTCCATTAGCAATACAGTGTCACCTGAAACTCATTCCTGTTCAAATCCAACATACGATATTTTCTACGCAAAACAATGTTAGATCAAAAAAGCAATCTAACCCTATAGATTACGCATGACAAATCATCTCCGAAGTAAACCATCAATTTATTGGCTAATAAAAATCAAAACAGCAAGACATCTTAAAATTAAGACTGTAGAGTGGCCATGGTTAAATGTAAAATAAATGGCAGAACTGTCGCCGGGACTTCATGGTTTACCCTGTGAATTGTATTTGAGGCTGACGCACATCTTTGTGGCGACTTTTGACGGCTGTGTTCAACAACTGGTTCTGGTAGGGTTCTATCTCCAATTGGATCTCCAGGGGTGGGATAACACTGTTAAAAAAAATCAAGGATGTTGGGCGGTAATCAGACTATTACAGGCCCATAACCTTGCTAAACAGTTAAAATCTTGACCAAGATCCTGACGGAGCGTTTGGAGTCAATTGCCCAGATTCTAATGGAACCCGAGAAGACTTGTGCTGCGAAGAGCCAAACGATTAAGAGTAAATTGCAACTGATCCGAACAATCCGAGAAGACGAGGAGAAAACCGCGCTGATCAAATTAGATCAGTCCAAGGCATTTGATATAGTTGATAATTGGTATCTGTCTACTGTCCTGCCAGCCGCCAGATTAAAACCTGACTTTTGCAAGTGGATCAGCCCCTGTATCGCCCCCAGTGCTCTGGTACATGAAAAACTGAAAACTGCTGGGCGCTTTGGCGCTCTGTCGGTTCTCCAGGGTTCCTCACTGTCACCCGTACTTCAGGTTTTGGTATTGGATCCCCACCTTTGCCGGCTAAGGATCAAGGCTGGTACTCTGACCCTACGCAAAATCTCTCTCAGGTGGGGCTCCAGCCAGTACTTTTGCGTACGCCGATGACGTATCCATTTACGTGTCGTGCCGTAGCGACATTGAGGTGATACAGAAGGCGCTGAAACCGTACGAAAAGGTGACTAAGGCCAAAATTAACCGCAGCAAGTCTTCGAGCATCCGATTAGTTGCCTGGAAGAAGTCTCACTTCCGGTGTCCTTAAGTTGAATTGATGGACTCATCCACATTCGGTCCTGGGTACTGCATCCAGTAGTAAGGACTCTGATTGGAAGGTTGTGAGGAGCATGAAACCATCTCTTAATTGGTGCTCCCGAGTCCCCTCTGACCTGGAGTCGTAGCACCTGTAAGGGTCCCAGCTATGGGCAAATAGTTAAAATATTATGAAAGTATAAAAGTAAACTTCTAGAAAAATATACTTTTTTTAAAGGAAAAATATTACCAACCATGCATTTTTGAAGGAAAATAGATTTCCAGCAATACATTTTTGAATACAAAACTAGAAAACATCTTCAGTTTTCTAAAATAAAAATGTTCATCAAAATCTGACTAAATCAACTTTCTCACTGTAACCGAACATTAAAAAAAATATCTTAACTCTATTTTTTTTTTTGGAATTAAATAACCCACCAAGGTTGATATGCCGTTAAACAAAAATTAAATTCGTCCACCTTCTTGGTGGTGTTCGGGCTGGATCTCCAGCTCGAGAAGAATTAGTCGGAGATACAGGCAAATATCGAAGCGGACTTGGTTTCGAGGCTGAAAGGAAGGGCTGAGGCGTATGTCGCATATGCATTACCCTCCATCCTTTACCGGTTGCATAAAGTCCCTCTGTAAAGACCGTAGGAAGGTGATGGTGCGTTTGCTCTTCTCCCTCTTGTGGGTTAGTGGCAAGCCTCAGGTCTAAAGATGTTTGTGCCCGACGCCTGTCTCTTGGGAGACCTGGAAATGCCACACTTCACGAGTCATCGACACGTTCGAGTTTGGCGTTCCTATGCTGCGCGCTGACAAGTCTCGATTTCGGAGGTGGGTGTTAGGGAAGCCTTACTATCATTCCTTCCGTTTCTAGAGCCGAGAGCCTACGTAAGTCCCGGAAACAATCTACTTTCCTCAGTGTGTCAAGCGGCCTTGTAGGTCATTGTGTCGTGAACTAGTCGAGGCGAGGGGTTTCGTGACAGTTTCCGTAAACAATCTTATGGATTAGACACTTTGTTTACCTAGTTAATGTAAGTATCATTCTTTGCATGTTCCCCGAAAGTGTTTGTTAGTGTTGTGTGTTGAGGTGTTATTTGTGTTTTATTGTTTGTGTGCTTGTTTATTTTTGTTTGTGTTCTCTATTTAATCAAATATTAATGCCCCAATAAATTGTTTTTAGAGTCTGTTCTCGTATTCAAATTAGAAATTACTCTTTGATTGGTTCACACTGTCTCTGTAACAATGCCTCCCTGATTAAGTGGGGTTTGGCTATTTGTGAACCTTTCAAAACTCAACTTGAAATAAACATCACTTGATAAGACGCGGGTAGTGTCGAAACAAAATCACTATTTTGTAGTGATATAACATTTTGTTATAATTTTTAAGATTGTTCGTCTGACTTTGCATCGAGCACTTAAGAATAGTGTTTCTTTGGATACGAAACTTTATTCCATCCATACTTAACGTGTGTGTGTGTGGGGGGGGGGGGTGATAGATGAATTCTTGGGGTAAATGAACAACTTGTAATGAGTGATTGGGTCTTGAATCTAGGTGCAGAGTAGTGTTAACCAGCCGCTCTCCGCTTAGGCCCTATACTACAATTATTGTAATTGGATTATCTCTCCACTTGTGAGTTTTCGTTTACCTGTCGATTGATTTGGAATGTCCTGTCTCTGAATGATAGCTTTCCAAGGGAGCTGTTATGAGTGATGTTTGTCTAGAAGAAACTGTTTTGCACGCTTTTTACCACTATCGTCAGGTGCACACGTTCTTGGACTGTCGGCAAGTTGACGGCTCGTTTCGATCACGAAAATTTCATCCATCGACTTCGCATGCGATAGTGTGTCGTCTCTGTTCTTTGGTGTAAAACAAAAGCTTCTCGCGTTGCTAGCAGTGGCAAGAATGGAGGTGTGGACGTCGCAAATGGAGGTAATTTTGTGATACGAACTTTATCACGATCTGGTCGGATTTTTTGCATCATTCCAATGCAGTTATATATGCCAAGAAGTCTTTACCATGTTTAAAAATAATCACCCAAATCACACACACACACACACACATATATATATATATATATATATATATATGCGGAAGTATCAAAAAATGAAAATAAATTGGTATTTGTTGCCATCCTCAACAAAAATTTATAAAATGACTCGCAAACAAGGCTTCAGTGTACTGTCAAACTTTTAGTTATTGACTTAAGTAGAAAAGAACCCCTATAAAAACCAAAAGCATCACACAATGCTGGAGACCTAACCACATTGGTATACAGGGTAATAATTCTGATTCAGAGGCAAAGAAAGTACTAAACATTATTCACCCTAATGCAAATCCCTTGTACAGATTTCAAACCTGCTATAGATACTCCACAAATAAAATGGGAGTTTGCGCTTCAATCCAGAAAATAAGCTGTATAGAATGTCATCCTAGAATGGAAACTGATACACAGTTAAGGGAGGCGATTATGTTGCTGAATTTTTTTTTTTTTTTTTTTTTTTTTTTTTTTTTTAAGCGTTATTCCTTCAGTAGCACAGCCCTCCGTGTCCTTTGTGATGAGTTTAGTTTTTTTTTTTTATCTCCCTACTTTAGTTGTTCTTTATTTAGACCTGATTACTAATTTTCATACGATACTATCCTATCAAGGTGTACTGTGTGTCAAAAATATACATTCTATTTGAATAGTAGATATCAAGTCGAAATCCGCATGTACTTTCAAGTAAAATTAAGAATGGCCAATCCATCCAAAATAATCCATTTTCTGTAAGATGTCGGATTTCTACATTTTGAATATAATCCCAGAATCATAAACATTTCCCAAAAATTCTCAAAACTTCTATCCAAGCCGTGACATAATCTCTAAAGTTTTTTTTTCTAAAGTCTCTGTAAAGACTGTCATCGTCGTCGTATCTCGGTATTCAGCTATTTATTGAAACTAATTATTGTTTACATTTATTTTAATTTGTCAATAGCAGTTATTTTTCAGTCTAGTAAAACATCATCTTTTAACCGAAACGGGAGTGCTGTAATTATCTGTAAACAGACAGTTGTAATACTTCATTATAATGCGCTTTTTAAAATAGGACACATACGAGTGACAATTTCGTAGGCTGCATACTATACCGGCACACTTCTTTATAATCGTGTCGCCCCAAGCAAGGCATTTTTACTGCCACTGTTGTGCAGGGGGTTACATAGGAGGAATGTTATGAGAAGTGAGAGGTTGCAGGGTGTGTCAGGAAGAGAGTAGGAGAGGGAAGAGATTACTGATGAGTGTGGGATGGACGAGGAGGAATGTTATAAGTGAGAGGTTTCAGGGGTGTGCCAGGAAGAGAGGTGAGGGAAGAAAGTACTGATGAGAGTGGGGTGAACGAAGAAAAAGCATTTGAGACAGGAGGTGACTATTGACTTTACATTTAAATTCTTGGAGATTGTACTTGTCGGGAAAGCAAGTATGCGGAAGAGAATTCCACAGGCGGAAAGTGCGAGAAAAGAAACTTTTCACAGTAAAAGTGTGGGACCTAGTTGCTAATCTTGTGGCTCGAGGAAATTCGTATGTAGGGGGTACCAGTGAGCTAAGTTCATCGGAGCAGAAGCCGTGAAAGTATTTGTAGAAGAGACGCAGGGAAGCCACACTGCGTTGGTAAGAAAGCGACTGTATCCTAGCTGCCAAGTCTGGATCGATCACATCACAGATTTTCCGTTGGATTTGGTCGAGGACATCTAAGGGGATAGCAGGCGCACCCGACCAAATATGGCAGCAATATTCAGTGCATGGGCGGATGGTAGACTTGTATATGTGCAGGATTGTTTGGGACGGGAAAAACTTCCTGGTTTCTACGCAGAGAACCGACTTTCTTAGCAGCGGATTTAGCTATGGATTCTATATGGTTATTCCACTTGAGGTCTGGTGTGAGAGTTAACCCGAGGAGGGGCAGTGTTTCGCTTTCAGAGAGAATCCTCTTAACCACTTTTGATTTCTAATACTGAATAATTCTGCCATGAAATAACTGAAGAAAAGCGAGAGGAAAAAGGACTAAATATCAATTGCAGAAAGACAGAATGGTTGGTCGTTATCTAAACTGATGAACCTAAAAAGCAATTGACAAATCTGGCATACAAAATCCAAGAAGCGCAATTCTGAAATCCAAAAGCGCGTATTAAATCTCGAAGGCCTTCGACAATGTGTGGCAAAAAGGTTTGCTACACACTCTCAAGCTATGGGATCCCCCGGAAGGGTTTTCTCTCCTATAATCTTAACAGATAGATCCCTGAAATTACTTCACCGCCAATCCACCGGGTTCCTGGTAGTCAATGCTGGTGTCCTTCCCCCAGAGATAACTTCTTGGACCAACCATTTTTTTTTTTATTTGCAGAAATGAGATACCCACGAATATACTCCGATCATTTGTAAACGTTTGCCGTTGTTACGATGATATACGAGTGAACCATCAAAAATCTTTACGACCAAACATTAGCCACTCTAACACTAAATTCTCGGTGGAGAAAACTGGTTAGTCACATTCAGTGCCTCTAAAACCAAACTAATTACATACCAACAGTCTTCGAACTACCACCAATCACGATGCACGGATATTTTTCCTTAGTATGTCAGTCTTTTTTTTTTTTTCTGTTGGCCGGTTTATTTTAGTCAGGTTGGTGGATAGATGACACTGGCTAGTCTCCCATTTCTCCATCATTCTCTGGCCAAAAAGTTATTTTTTTCAACTCAATGTGTATTTTGGCATGAAATCATGACTTTAATAAATAAGCCATGTATTTTTTTTTTTTTTTTTTGTGTATGTGCTTAATTTTAAAACTGCATGCCTAATTGAAGGATTGATTTTGTTTTTAGCAGAAATTTCTTTGACTGGAACAAGACCGAACAGTGGGGAGGGGAAACGAAAACTCGGGTTGGTCTTGCACTATCTACATTATACCTAGCTAATCTGACTCGTGACCCAGACATACGTTACATTTTTGCACAATCACCATAAAAATTTATCCATCACCACTTAATCCATCATGCACCATAATACCGCAATGCATTCTGGGGACCTAAAAACACCCCGGATGTACATAAAAATTACAAATTTTAAATGGTACAAAAATATATAAAAATTATACATGAAATGACATGAGGGGGAGGGTCATGAAATAAATCCCCAAAATAAAACAACTGAACATAACACAAACATGTTAGCTGGACCCAACCCACCCTCAAAACAAAAAAGCCGCTGTATTCTGCCCGTAAGACAAAATCAAGAGGCTCTCTTTCTATAGGGAGTGGAGAAGAGAAAGTAAATTGGACTGGGGAAAATATAATAGTGACCCAGACGAGATGAAACGGGGCAAAATAAACACTGAGCTGGGAATCTCGAGCTGGATCATAACCAAAGAGACAGTGCGGGGAACAGGCCGGGAAACACATTCTCTCACATTACCTAGGTACACAAAAAGGAACTTGCCTTACTCGGGGGAAGGGTTCCAAAGGAATCCACCCCGATGTGATCAGCAGGTGTAAAAGAGAAAATCAAGGCTAGCCCCAGTCATGCGAACCAGGCTTGCCACATATATCCACCTTTTGCTGAACTCTGTCGGTGGCAACCGTTTCCGATCAGTTCTAATCTTCATTTTGAGCTGGTGCTCAAAATATCGGATCAAATCCTGATGCGAAAGACGACCACCCCGCAAGAATTCCTCCAGTCGCGTCGTCCATATCACCATTCGAGCCGTGGCTAGTAGCGACAGAAACACCATTCGCTTTACTCCAGAAAACGTGGGTGACACATTGTCGCAAGCGTATGCACGATCAATGAGCACGAGTTCTCGCGGCGCGATACGAGCAGTCAGCTCGCCGACACAATCCCACAACGGGCGAACGCGCGAACAATGGTAGGCGTGCGAAGACGTCTCCTTTAAACCAAGGTTGCATCGCTCACAATCTGGCAAATCCGCCAATCCCATTATGAAACGAATGTCATTGAGACAAACCGAGCCAATCGCCAGGTCAGAGAAAACTCAGTTGCTGAGCCAATCCGATCCTGGCGCCCAAGACCAATGAGAGCGATATTCATCCTCCGACAAGCCGAGCTTCTCCCTGAGTGGATCCTTTACGACACCCACCACTAATCCCTGATAGAAGTACCTCCTAGGCCGAGAAAGGTCACTAGACCGTGGAATGGCCCACAAGGCCTTCCGGCATTCGAGAATGAAAGCCGGTTGCCCCAGAAGCTTACGGCAGCGCTTCGAGACCGGGGGAATGATAGTGAGGCTAGGGAACGCGTCTCTCACTACCCCCGTAAGCAACGAGTCTTCCAATAAAGCACGTCTGAGAAAAGCCAATCTCGAGGCGGAAGGGAGAATAGCAGACGCTCGATCGCCTCTTCACGCTCGTCACAAAGTGGAAGTACAGAGAGCCGGTAAAGGATCATGAGGAAGATGTATGTAGCACACACCTCCGCCAGACCCTTTAAGGAAAGACTCCTTCGACGCCAAGTTTCGACCGACGCGCCGACCTTTGCCTGTATATCAGACCAATTCTTCTCCAACTGCAAGTCCGGACCGAACCACACTCCAAGAATACGGACCGGCCCGTCCGTCCAGTCGAAGGGCCCCGGGAGGGGAATCCCCTTCCAGGCGCCTATAACCGCAAGCCGGAAGACTTGTCGTGATTAATTTGGCACCTATCACCTGTTCGTACTGTTCAAGCGCCTTCTGTACCGCTCTTATGTCACATCCGGGAGGACACAAAAGTCGTTACGTCATCGGCGTATGTGGAAACCCTGGCTCGAGCACCACCAGGGACAGCGATTCCACGTAGGGCCGGACTGCACGTCCTGTCCCTTAGCCGGCGAAGGAGGGGCTCCAACGCCAAGACATAAAGTAAGGACGACAGTGGACAACCCTGTCGAACCGACCTAGACAGCGCGAAGGGCTCGACAGCTTTCCGTTAACCTGTACTACAGCCGTGGGGGAACGATACAGGAGACTAATCCAGCGGCAGAAGTCGGGTGCGAATCCGGCGGCCTGCAGGACAGCCGCCAGGTAGCCATGGTCGACCCTATCAAATGCCTTGGACTGGTCCAAATTGATCAGCGCAGCTTCATTTCTTTTACACCCTCTAGGATCGTGCGGATCAAGTGCAGGTTGCTCTGAATTGTTCTGCCCTTCACAGCACAAGTCTGATCAGGTGCCAACAGACTCGGCAGCCAGCTGCAAGCGATTCGTCAGGATCTTGGCCAAAATCTTTAACTCTGTGTTTAGCAGAGTTATGGGCCTGTAACCGTCTAATTCCCTCTCAACCTTCTTGCCTTTTCTCAACAGCGTGACCACACCCCTGGTGAACCAGTTGTAGATGGACCCCTGCCGGAACCATTTGTTGAACACGACAGTCAAGATCGGCACAAAAAGGTGCGACAGCCTCAAGTACAATTCATAGGGCAAACCATCCAAACCTGGCGACTTGCCACTGCCGACCTTCTTCAAAGCCGCGTAGACATTGTCCTCCGTAATCTCTCCCTCGCAACTAGCCGGCAAAAGCCGAGGAAAGTCAGCCAAATAGTTGCGAAACTCATCTTCACGGAGACCAGGCTCCTTGGTAAACCGGTGTTCGAAATGCCGCCGGAACGCCTCGCACATGTCGTCGGTCGATCGCAGGAGATGTCCCTCCGGGTTTCTTACTTCACGAATGTACCGGTCGCGACCTCGACGAACTTCTTCCTTGCGCAGATCCGCGCCCATGTTCACAGCTTTGGAAGACATCTTGCTTAACTTATGTCTAATTACCTGGCCCATGTAACGATCGCTAGTCGACCGCTCAAGGGCCTCCCTAGCTAAGGCTATCTCTAGGGGATCCCCACCAGCCTCCGCCCGGGTGAAATTAGCTCTGTCTTCGCCTTGTTATCCTTATCTAGGTTGAGCCGTTGGCTGAATTGAGTGGCGAAAGACCTAATACTATCCTTAAGGCGCTCCCACCACTTATTCCCGATGACTCCCCCAGTTAACGACCGCTGCACTAAGTTAATTAGCTGGCACCGGAAGTCCCGCCTGTCCAGTAAGGACTGGTTGAACTTCCAATAACCAGCCATTCTAGGCCTAAATTCTAACGCCACACGGACACAAACGAGTTTGTGGTCCGTGTAGCCTAACAGTGGAACGTTGGACATTCCACGAAGTCTATTTCGGCTTCTCTCACTAACACTCTATCCAGGTACGAAGATACCTTGGTAGAGGGCCAACTACGCGTCCACGTCCACATGCTCCCACTCGGATGATCGACCCGGTATCTATCGACGAGACCAAATTCGTCGATCAGATCAACCAGGCTGCAATCATCACTCCTTTCTTTAGCGCCCCTCCCTCTATCCCATTTAGGGCTCAGGATGGCATTCCAGTCCCCAACTAGGATTAGTCGCTTGGAATCCAACAGGAAGGGCTATAACAGCCGAAAAAAGTCGATACGCTCACCTTGATCGTTGGGCGCATAAACCACAATCAACCAGAACGACTTGCTTTCCACTGCAATATTGGCCACGATCAACCGGCCCTCGCGTCCAGGGTACGCTTGACCAGCAAAAAAAACACCTCTGGCTTGCCGGTTGCCATATGCTGAATAAACGACAAAGTCGTTAGACAGCACACGAGAATCGACGTCGTAAACAGTGAGTTTCTTGGATCGCGGCCACATCCACTCCGAACGACAAGAGGTCACGAAGCAGGCGGGATGCCATACCCCGATCCCTCAAGCCATTCGCATTCAGACTGGCTATCTTAATAGACATCCATTAGACCTGAAAAATACAAAATGAAAATTAATCTAATCACATACGGGATAGAAATCTCGGGCAGCTGGGACCCCAACGGACTGTCCAAGGGACCCTGTACCAACGTCGGACGTAATCCGTCTGTCTTGGACAATTCCGCCGACGTCTGTGGAGTAGGTTAGTTTAGAGATGGAGCAAAACTGGGAACATGCCAGAACAATTTTTAGCCATCTTTTTGAGTTCAGGAGTTCCACTCTTAAACATTCGATATCTTTTTCTTTATAAAACTTGCTGACTTCTTCTATGTAATCCCACACCCTCCGGTTACTCCCCACCCGTGTTACGAATCAAGGTAAGCACGCCGAGGGCCTTCGGGAAGTTTGTGGGGTTTTCAGTGGACTTGCCAGCCACCGAAGTCAGCTTCAACAAGGGCTTGAGAAGTGCGCGCCTCTGGGCTGACCAGTCTTTAGTTAAATCCTTTTTTGCTGACTTTCATCAGCTCTTCCCCAGGGGGAAGAGCTTTCTTCTTTTTGACGGAAGTGGGAGTTAATGGAGTCAGTTCAAAGATTGGGGACTGGGACAGTTTCTGAGGGGACGAGGGAAGTCTCCTTTTTGGGCATATGTGGGTCTCTCAGGCGACCCCGGTAAAGATGAACATTTGGGTGTGTGTATAGTTTTTCCCCACTTCTGCTCTTCCGCAGACACTTGGGGTTCTCTTGTAGTTCTTCCTCTCTACTTCTTTTCAGTGCGAATGCTCTATCCGTCTCCATCTTCTCTGCTGGTTTTTCTGCCACTGGTTTTACTTTTGGCAACGATTTCTTAGACTTTTCGTGTGGAACGTCCTGCTTGGGCGGCGATTTAGGCGGCAGAGGCGACTTTGGTGGTGGAGGCGTCTTTGACGGTGGAGACGCCTTCTCTGCTGACGCAGGCGTTTTGGTTTTTCTCTTCCCGGCCATCTGCCACTCTCCATCCTTAGCGGTTGTTGTCTGCTTGACTGCTTTGCCTTCTTCTGGTTGCTGCGTCTTCTGGACAGGATTCTTTGTCGGGCAGGCCTTTGCTACGTGTTCAGACTCTCCGCATACCCAGCAAGCCGGCTTTCTGCCCTCCACCACCACAAAAATGGATCATCCCCTGCAGGTGAGTATGTTGGGAATTTCAGTGAACTCTTTACGTGTACCCGTCACCTGCAGGGTGACATCGCCGGTCCTAAAGCCTGATTTTGACAGTACGGAGGTCACCTCCGCCACCCTTCCGAACTTTGAAAAAAAAGGCACCAATATGGTCCTCACAGATATCCATGGGAACCCCGTGCCGTGTCACCTTCGTCTTTCTGGTTCCCATGTATTCCGTTTGCAACCTGAGTGTTTTGGTTGATAGGGTCATCCCTGCCAGCTGTTTTGCTTCTTCGGCCGTACCAAGCAGAGCGTCCCACGTGGCATGGCTTCTCCTCGCCACTGCTTTTGCTTTGATTCCTAGGACCTTAATGGCCTCTTCTATGGTCTCCCTGCTGACTCCCATAAACTTCTGCGTTTTTAGATCCTTGGTCAGCAGGGAGATAATCCTTGGTTCTATTGCCGCTAATGTTTCGGGCACCGACAGCAATTCGTTGCCCACAATGTAATCTGCATACTTTTCACGCATGCCCTGGTAGTATGCTTCCCCCTTTCACACGTTCCCACCCTTCCAACCGGAGGTGGAAGGGATGGGCGATTCTGGCCTTTTTGAGACCAGCGAAATGGAGTTACCGAAATTTTCCTTTTCCGCTTGTGACATTGATATAGTCACCGATCCCTGACTTTCCGCCCGCGTCACGTGCCACTCGTCTTCTCTCCCACACCACCCCGCTGTGGGAGGCTCCGGTGCAGAATCCAATGGTTGGCTTCTATGAGGTATAATATCGTCTGCCTCTGACGCCTTTCCTGGACTCTCCCCTTCTTTCTCTCCACAGATCGCCATTGTGGAGGGAGGCGGACCCTTAGGCCTTTCAGACGGAGGCTTTACTCTCCCCCGACGCGAACCCGACCCGATACGAAGCGAACCGTACCGAAGCGTGCCAAACCGTACCGAACCGAACAAACGCGTGTCTTACCGCACAGATACTACACTTTGATCCCAATGAAAACGCCGACAAAGGGTTTCCGGGATTTACTAAAAGCCGCTTAGATGTGGCACAAGGCCGAAGGTATAGGTACCCAGTGAGGATTGAACTCACTACTCAGTTGTAACAAGCTTACTAACCATTACACCACGCTGAGATGCCTTGGTCTCTTTCTTTCTTTCTCTCTGTTGGCCGGTTTATTTTAGTCAGGTTGGTGGATAGGTGACACTGGCTATAGTTTCCCCATTTCCCCATCATTCTCTGGCCAAAAAAGTTAATTATTTCTTTCAACTCACTGGCAGAAACAATGTGTTTAGGAATGAAATCTTGACTTGAATAAGTAAGCCATGTATTTTTTTTTCATGCCTAATTGAAGAATTGATTTTGTTTTTAGCAAAAGTTTCTAAGTTAAAACTTAGTCACTTTTTTTTCTCCCAATTGAAGTAGATAGACTAAACTATCGCCCGGTTCACACACCACCCACGTCTTTTGAACAGGTGAAGAAGCTCATCTCTTGTTCTCTGTTTAGGATGTGGTTTCCGGCTTTCTCTTTTCCAATCTTTATACTCTTAAGTAGCCCCCTGCGCATCAGTGGCGTTACCGCCTTGCTTGGGGTGATATGAAAAAAATGATATGAAAAAAAACTCCTTGAAGAGGCACCGTGTCTCGAGAGAATATTGGTCTCGGTCACACATCCTAGATCAAATGGACTTCCTATATACGATCATTGCTAAAGATGCAGGTAAAATGATCGACTTCCTGTACCACACTAGTAAGTACCTGAATCCTCATACTACCCTATAACTTTTATAAGAGACAGATCAGGCCGAAAATAGAGTACTGTTGTTATATTTGGCAGGAGCTGCTCAGACAAAAACGTCCTCGTTGGAGTTTTCTATACTCCAACCACTCTCTCACAGGCGGGATGTGACGAGTTTCTAACCACTACCATGGACAGTGCTCGAACGAACTGCATTGCATGGTTCCACCAGGTTTGACCTTCATACCACTTAGACTGTAGTAAACTGATGTGGACTGGTGATGGAACCACGAAATGATAACTCGAAACACGGTGGTAAGGTTAACAACATATATTAAGTCAAAAGTAGACACAAGAGAAAAGAGTAAATATAAGTATGGCTTACTAATGACTGACTGATAGACAGTGCTGAGCTGAACTGAAGATATTTATTATACAAAAGTATAAATACGGCACAAGGCCTTAAAATGGGGATTTGGAGGGGCTGGTCATCATTTGTCTTACCATTAACTTAACTAGTCTCTATTACTGAATTTCACCAAAATGTTTCAGTCGCACAACGTTATCTTAAACAAACACTACAATGCCACATTCGCTCTAGGAGATCCTACCTAAACTAATTTAAACTCTGTTCTTTTGATGTTTCAAATATTATTTACAAAACTAAACAAAACTGATGTTAGTATAGGGAAGCCCTCACAGTCTAAATGTGGCAGCAATCGCGGTTAACTGGACGAATATACTGCGGGATTAATAAAATATGTACCATTTAAACTATCTACAATTACTCACTGTTGCACACTTTCTTCTAATGAGTGCTGAGCCAGGGATCGAACCAGAGACCGTTGGATTTCAATCCAAAGCTCTCCCAGCTAGTTTCTTGCTACGCCTCTTCGTCTTCCTCCTCCCACTTTCCTCCTTCCACATTTTCACTGTTTCTCTCTGCTTCTCGCCAAGAAATTGACACCACTGCCTCCTCGGGTGAATCGGTCGGTTTTATCTATGACACTCTACCCATAATCCATTTCCTCAATCTATAAAAATTCCACTCGGGAGCCCCCTCTCTTTTTTTCCTTTAGAATGGGCTGAAGGTGGATTATTAAGACAGCGGTGAGTATTTTTTTCTTTTCTATATGATGGCGGTGCTTCTTTCTTTGGAACCGATTACTGCCCTGCACGCCAGACACAAACGAACACTCTTTTTTCCAGAGCCGCCGCTAGTCTCACTTTCATGTTCACACTCTCCCCTGGTCTCAAGACCACACATGTGGCAAGGCGGGCGTGGCCGCTTGTTGCGGGCACTCCTACGAAGGGAGAGTGTCTGGATTTCTTCATCTGAGCTCTCAGAAGTGGCATCGGAATTATCGGCAACAGCGTCGGGGTTCGCAGTCGGACCATCAGACTCGCGGGGCGTAGGTCGGATCCACAGTTCGTCATTGGATAATCACCACTGCCGCTACTTATCAACGGATTCGTATTCAGGGCGGGCCGAATGTCCCTCACATGGCGTGGAGTACCATCAACCAGCACGGCCTGCTCACTGACGATGCCGGTGATTCGTCCCCTTCGAAAACTGGTGGTGCACCGGCTATTGGGAGGCTTCACCCAGACAGTGTCTCCTAATTCATACGGCCCTCTTGTTCCCCGCCGATCAGGCAGACGCGCGTCAATGCCCTTGATGCACACTCGGTAGCGATGGATCGCATTGGCGGGTGCGCTCACAGCAGTCACAGCATCCCTCGGTGTTGCATTATATCTATAGACCACTTCTGCAATAGTGCACGCCTTCCTGGCCGCGGTCCTCTTCACGCTTCGGTGGCACGGCTCTGCTATGCCGTTGCCACTCGGCACATATGCACATCGGTGTCTGAGCCTGATCCCCCCCACTCGTCTACAAAACGTCTAAACTCTACGCTGCAGAAGGCAGTGTCGTTGTCCGTGAGGATCTCTTCAGGCGGCCCCCTTTCGTAAAATATGGATTCCAATACACGGATGACACTGGAGGAATCCTGTCTTGCCAACGGGCGCCAGATTGCGAACCTCGTCGGTCCGCAATCTATTAGTGTGAGGAAGTGCTGGCTGCCATAATGGGTTATGTCCATACCCAGTCGGCTCCAAGTCGTGTCTGTTCCCAGCCGACCCCTCCGCCATCTCGCTGGAGCGGGGTCGATCGACTGGCATGTTTGGCATTCCTTGACCACCGCTCTCACTGCATTTTTGACACTGACGGATTGGTCAATTGTACAAAATAGCATGTCCGTCTCACTCCGGGGTGCCCACTGATGTGGTGTATTTCCCTGATTTTGTCCGCCGCCTCAACAGAGGCAGCACATAGTAACGGTACTGGCCCAGCTTCTTTCTTCACGGCGTCAATCCATCTCTGAGGCACCCGAGTGAGCCTATCAGCGAGGTTGCAGTTTGAGGTGACAAGTACCACATCCACAGACAGATTGTTTCTTATGGTCTCCAACCTCCGTCTGATCAGCATCTCGCTGGCCGCCTTGGTGCGCACCCTGGCCTTACCTGTCAGTGTGTTCGATATCCAATGGTACACGCACAGCGAATCTGTGTGTATGTGTAATTTCTTGACTTTCCACTGGAGTGCCAGGTTAATGCCTTTCGTCACTGCATCGAGCTCTGCCAGGTTGATGTGAGCAGCGTCATTCGTTGGTCGCAGCCAGCAGGCGTCCTCAATCGCAGCTCCGTTCTTCTCCAGCAGCACACCAATCGCCACAGAGCTCGCATCCACCCACACACTCAATTCGTCATCCTGCTTTACCCTTGCGATGGTCTCCTTCACCATGCGGACCAACAGATCGTCCGTCGTTTCATCATCCCAGTCTTTGGGGACTGCACTTGCCCTTTTTTTTATGGTGCCTGTTGCTACACGAGTCCATCCACACACTGGTAGGTGCCCCACAAGTTTTCCACACAGGGAGAAGACCACTCGTCTCGTGAAGACTTCGGGTACTTCAGGAACTGCAGTTCCGCGCCCCCACTTCAAGGTCCCCCGCTCCTTTCGAACTTTCAGACCCAAGACACGGGCGCCATCCTCCAAATGTTCCGGGTCCTAGCAAATCAGGCCAAACTCGGCCAGTTTAGTCCTTACGCGTGATGATGATACAACGTCTTCGTTCACGTATATGTCATCAAGTTACGTCGATGTCCCCTCTTTCATTGTTTCTTGCTGTGACAACACAGCGTTGACTATGGTCTTCATTATTTGGGGTGCCACGTTCAGCCCGAAGCCCAGTCTGGTAAGGCAGTACCTTCTGCCGGCAAACACCACCGTCTGAAACGGCCACATCGTCTCGCTGACCCGGACCTGCAGATACGCTTTTCTTAGATCCAGCAGGGACACATTGGAACCCTGCTGGCGCCATTCTCGTAGCTTGCTGGCGCAAACATCAGCATCTGCCGTAAATGCATCAACATGCGCATTTAGTTCGCGGTAGTCCATCACTGGCCTCACTTTTGCTTTGTTGTGCTGAGTAACCGCCGTCTCCCTTTCATGTTCACACTCACACATCTAATCACTCATTTAGACACAATAACAAATACGAAATCACACACTCGAAATGAAAGGCATCCCAAAGTTACCAGAGAACCGACATCACCTAAATGGGTAGGGAATGGGGACTATTAACCAAAGATATAGAGGAGAAAAATAAAAGGGAGAGGGGCTATGACCGTTCATACCCTAGCTAAGTTAAATTTAATTGTTCAAAACAAAACGAAAACTGACCTAAACTAAACTAACACCGGGCTGGGCTGACCATGTTTAATGCAGGTGACCAATATCCTCTAACCTAGGTCACCTCCAGATGAAACTCTAATTTAGCCCCTTTCACACACCCCAAACGCGAAGCAGTCAGCCATCTTTAATGAAGAGAGCTGCTTCCATTCCACCCTGATCTTGATCTAAAGCTGATGCATAAAAAACAACACCAGTTAAGAGGAAAACTTATCACCTTAATAAAATTCCTTCTTACGGGTCGTCCAAACCATGACTATCATAAGGCCAAGTAAACATCCGAACACCTAGTGTTCATTCATTATCGTCTTTCAAACACATTCGGCTTAAGAATTTCAGCCTCAGCGTTTGTTGACGGATCTCAACATTGGGCATTCCTAAACCGCCCTCAACAGGATGGAGACAACAGACCTCGCGACGCACCATGTGAGCTTTATTGCGCCACAAAAAATGGAACAAGACTCTCACTAATAAAACTAGTTCAGCAGACGGGAGGGGCAGAACCGAGAGCCGGTAAAGTAGGAGTGGGTAGATGTGCGAAGCACAAACTTCCGCCCTCCTATTCAAATAAATATTCCTCTGAGACTACAGACGAACTGCTGCCTCAGCCTTTTCTAGGACCTCCAACCAATTCATCTCCAACTGGAGGTCGGAGCCAAACAGGATGCCGAGTATCCTGACAGGCCCGTCTGTCCAGCTGAAGAGCCCGGGAAGAGAAACTCCCTTCCACGAACCCAACCGCAAACCCACAGACTGATCACGGTTGATCTTGGCTCCCGTTACCGTTTCATACCTGCTGATTTCCTTACCGACTTCGTGAATCTCGGCACTGCTTTGCACAAAAGCAGTCACGTCGTCGGCATAGGCCGAGGTGTTCAAACCAAGGAGGGTAATTCTTTGTATGACCAGATACTTGCGAAGGAATGGCTCCAACGCAAGAACGTACAGCATCGGCGACAAAGGGCAACCTTGACGAATACACTTGGGCAGCATGAAAGGCTTCAACTTCCACCAAAGCTCCGGGGGAGCGAATGTACGGCCCGAAACCTGCCGCCTCGAGAACAGCTCCGAGAAATTGATGGTCAACCCTATCGAAAGCCTTGGACTGATCGAAATTGATCAGCGTGGCTTCTCCGTCAACTTTCACTAAGATCAAGCGTACCATATGAAGTTTGTCCTGAATAGTCCTACCCTTCATAGTATGCTCGGGGCCGATCAGACTAGGTAGGGTAGCCTGCAAACGGTTGGCTAAGACCTTGGCCAAAATCTTTAACTCTGTATTTAACATAGTTAAGGGTCGAAAATTACTAATCCCATCCCCTCCGTGCTTATCCTTACGAAGCAGCTTGATCACACCTCTGGTGAAGCGATCGGGAATACACCCGTTCTTCATCCAGTGGTTGAACATCACTGCCAGCAGAGGGACAAGCACGTGCGACTGTCTCATGTACAGTTCGTAGGGAAGACCATCAATGCCCGGAGGCTTGTCACGACCGACATGCTTCAGCGCGTCCCAGATTTCCGCCTCTGTTATCGGACCCTCACACCCAGCCGCTTCAGCCGCCTCAAGGCGAGGAAAGTCAGCTAAATAGGTGGCGAATTGAGCTTCGCTCAGACCGGGCTCCTTGGTAAAAAGATCCTGTAAATAAGATCGAAATGCCTCACATATGCCATCGTTTGTAGTCACGGTCCGCCCATCCGGCAATGTGACGCCATCGTTGTATCGACTTACGATATTTCGGACTTGCTCAGCTCGCAGTTCAGCGGCCATATTTGTCGCCTCGGAAGACATTCTTTTTAACCTAGCCCTGACTACCAGAGTTTACTATATTCAGAGTCAAATGACCTAATAGTTGACCGTAGGTGTGCCCACCACTTATTTTCAACTCCCACTTTATGGTTAGTAGCAGCTGGTCCTGAAAATCCTTCTCGTCGAACAACGATATGTTGAATTTCCAGTAGACAGCCATTCTAATCTTAGCCTTATCTAAGTTTAGACGAACCCGGACAGACCTATGGTCCGAATAAACTATACTGTGAAAACTTGGACAGCCTAAGAGCCCTAAGTTGACTGTTCTAACTCGTACTCGGTCAATGTAGCTTGTACGCAACACCGAAGTCAAAGTTCATGCTACTTTCCGGGGTAGCTCATTCCGGTACTTATCGACAAGATCAAGCCTGTCGATAAATTCCCGAAATGGTTTTACATCCGGGTTGTTAGATCGTACGGGTACTATCTCGGGATCGAGAACGATTTTCCAGTTACCCGCTAAAACTACCCGTCGAGATGTAGTCAGAAAGGGATCGATCAGCCGAAAAAAGTCGGCCCGCTCCCCACTGGCGATGGGCGCATAAACCCCAATGAAACGAAAAGCCTGCTCGTTTATGGTAACGTCCAGGACACAAAGCCTGCCTTCAGTATCCGCGAAGAGAAGTGTACAATCAGCGTTCAAAGAACGTTTAACCAGCCAAGAGACCCCCCCCCTAGAGCGGCCATCATAACATGCTGAGAAGAGGTGAAACCCCTTCGACAGAATATCATCATGGTCACCAGAATGGAAACGAATCTCTTGCAGAACACATATCCACATCCCAGGCGCTGGAGGTCGCGAACGAGTTTCGCTCTGCGAGACTCCGACCTCAGCCCCAGGGCATTCAAACTAGCTAAAAAGAGATCCATTGTTAGCTATACTTAGGGTTGAGCACCCCCACTTAAATATGATCGAGGAGAGGATACCGACAGCCCCCCCACCATGGATCCTCCGCCCATTTCAGTGTCAATGCAGCCCTTTGAGGCAAGGCCGCCGATATCCCACGGGAAGGTTAGCTTTAATGCTCTAAATAGAGAGGGGTGAACAAAAACAGAAGCCTCCTTGAGCAAAATTGCCTAAGTTTTCTGGTCTGTTCATTCTCAGTTATGATGATGGGCAGCTTCATGTCTTTGAAAGCTTTTAAAGCCTTATCTACCATCGCCCAAGTATGCCGAGAACCCGAGCCCGTTCGGATAACGGAAATACTACTTTGGGCGTGTTGGAAATTACGTGGATTATCCACAGGTTTGTCGCCAAACTTCTAAAAGGATAACAGGTATTTTAACGCCTGCATCCGGTTTCCATATTGTTTGGCTCTTTCGCATTGATTTGGGTTTTATCTTCTCCGATGTTAAACGGTAGTTGTTGTCGCTTTGTTTTCTTTCCGTTACATACTAGGACTCCTTGCCTCTTTTGGTTTGTACACTTGGCAGAGGATGGAGCGGAAGAGGGCTGTAATGTTGAGGGAATGGGCATTTCTTTCAATGACGCATTTTGGAGGGTAGTAGTTAATGAGCGCGTGCATGTTCTTTTTTCCTTTTTGTGTGAAGGCGATACAGGGGCTGAGTCTGAGGGACGAGAAAATGGGTCGGAGTTCTTTTTAACTGGAGTGGATTTTTTAAGTGGTCTCAACTTGGTCTGGGTTAAGGGAAGTGATTTTGTTATAGGTGGGGCTCTAATTTTGGGTGATGAGGGGGTAGAATTTGAAGATCGAGGTTTCTCTGATATTTTTCTTCATTTTTCATTTAGTTCTTTCATTTTCAGTGATTTCTCGTATCCGGGGTAATGTCTTGCACATTTTATCTAATTTTTCGGCATAGCTAGCCGGGGCCTCACCCTTAGGACAGTTAGTGCCTTTATCTTTAGGGGCCATCTGGGACTAATTCCGCTGCTTGAGGCTTCCCTCTAACTCTGCCCACGACTTCTTGTGCATCTTCCGCCTTCTTTTGCACAGGCAATGTGGGAACTTTAAGAGACCCAACCGGGACTTTTTCACCACCGGTGCCAACCGCAGGTAGGCCAATTAGTCCTTACGGAACAAGAGGATTCAGCTCGAGGAGGACTGACTTCTGGCGGGACTTCAGTGGCCTTCTTCGCTGAGCAGGAAGAGGCGAGGTGACCAATCACGCTACACATCCGTCATGTAGGTTTTCTCCCCATCACGATGACGGGTTATTTTTCCCGCCAATCTCCAAACAGTTAATAGAAGACCTCACAATCGATCATTAACTCGAACCTCCACTCACCCACCTCATATTCCGGAGTCACACTTACTATAGGGCATCAAATATGCCCCTAAGTGCTCACCGAGAATATAGTGAGGAATCTCGTGGACTGTCACCTGGGTCCTACGCCGTCCTAAGTACTTTGTGCGGATGATGAAATCCTTTGTTATAAGATCACGGGAAGTCATCTCCACACCGTCCTCGGGCGTGGGTAACAGAACGTCTCACATGAAACGCCTAACACATTTTCACTATCTGTTGGGGTTTCATCACTGTGCCTTATGTGCTACAACAAATTTTGCGCGATTGCTTGTCAAGTACAGCATCGAGGTCTACTAAGAACCCGCCATCAGTAACCAGATGAACGAACTGCTTAGCTCTCTCGACGAACTCCGCCACATTGACGATGCATTTAGTTGGGGACTCCACACAGTGTGATTCACCAGCCGCTACACAGGTTGCTTCCTTTGTCATGCTCATAGTCTGTTCTTTTTTGTTGTCATTGTTCTCGTTATTCTCTGGTCTGTTCTCGTAGGGATCCCCTTTGGGAGATTTTTCCCTATCCGGGTACAAAGAGATAGCCTCATTTTTATCCGGGAGTCCTTCTTGTCGGAAAACAGTTCTTTAACGATGGACCGACTCTGGTCGGCCATTTTGGTAATTTCTTGTTACAATGTCTTACTCAATGAATATTGTGTGTTGCAGCAAAAATATAAATATAAAAACAAATTTCAAAAATAAAATAAAATACAAAAATGCAAAACAGTCTGAAATAAGTCTTTAAAAGAAATAAAAATTAAAACAAAAGAAAAGTAAAAACAACCGGAAAGACAACTAAAATAAAATCAACAAATGTTCAAAAACGGGCACCAAAATAAATTTCAAAATCAGCCCAAAAGCTTGTCAAAAAAAAAAAGAACAAAAAGGGTAGAACCAACCTGTCTGTGGTAAAAATCCAAAAGTCATAAACTCGTACAGTTGCTTGGCGGAACAGAAGCCACGAGAGTGATTTAACTCTCAGTTAACTATGGACTCTTCCTACGAGTTTAAGTGGGTAACGCCCCACAACACCCCACTTCAAAAGCTTTTCCCCGAAAAGCTGTTTAATATTTCTTCCATTTTGGATCGACGATCAAAGAATCCACAAATTTCCTTTTCTTCCAGATCGCCTTATTTCGGGTGTAGCTTGGGGGTGTCTCGAGATCGAAACTCTCGAAGATGGTGTCTATCGGCTCTTCATTGGTCGGTGGTGATTCATTAATGTTGGTTGCCCGACATTTCCTCAACTGGTTCTGATGGCGTTGTGTGTATTCTTGGCGCCTTGAACTATATATACGAGGTCTCCCACTCTTTGCTTTACAAAACGTCATGTTGTTCTTACAGACTTTGAACAATACTTTCTCACCGCAGGAGTAACGTTTTCTTGGGAGGGTAACCGTTTTTTTTAAATTTTGCTTTAGAATGAGCTTATCAAATACTGATCTTATTCTTCCTGCGAACATCGTTTCTGCAGTTTGGTGTAATTCTATACACCTGCACAAACTGTTGCAGCGCCTTATCAGTCGATGTGCCCTGCGCTTTTTTAAGTGTTCGTTTTAAAGTGTCCACGAATCGCTCCGCCTGTCCGTTGGACCTAGGGTGACATGCCGGTGTCGTAATGTTTCACCTGGAACGTTTCACAGAACTCTTTGAGTTCACCAGACGTTAACTGCGTTCTGTTCATGAAGGAAAGCTATCGTGCACCCCGTGGTAGGTCTTCTGCATCTGAGAACTCCCGGCCGTTTAATGATTTGTACAGTAACTCTTCTATTTGACTTTGACGTTCCTCGCTTTTCTAAGATTTTGCTCTTGGAAATCTTTCTGCTCTTTATGAAGTTCCATAAACAGTTGTTGTCCTAGAAGTAACCGCTCTTTGGCTGGATTATTTTTTTTCTGAAAATCTTAGAATTCATTTATTTTTCATTTCATTTTTATTTTCGAAGTTTTAGTTTATCGAAGTTCCCGTTCGCCAGTTGATGAGGGGGGTATGCTTTTCTTCGTCGCCAATTGATGTGGATCCGTTATGGGACCACGCAATGATAACTCGAAACACGGTAGTAAGGTTAACAACATATATTAAGTCAAAAATAGATAGAAGAGAAAAGAGTAAATATAAGCTTGGCTTACTAGTATCTGACAGACATTGTGCTGAGCTGAACTGAAATTGTTTATTATGCAAAAACGTATAAATGTGGCACAAGGCCTAAAATGGGGATGGGGGGGCTGGTCATCATCTGTCCTATCGTTAACTTGACTAGCCTCTATCACTAACCCAATCGCTCTTATAATATTTCTTTCACCAAAACGTTCCAGTCGCACAACGCTATCTTAGACAAACACCACAATGCCACACACACTCTAGGAAATCCTACCTAAACTAATTATGTACAATTTTGTGGGGGTTGGGATGATGAAATAACAAATCCCCAATGTTCTTTGATGATTCAAATATTATTTACAAAACTAAACAAAACTGATGTTAGTATGGGGAACCCTCACAGTCTAAATGTAGCAGCAATCGCGGTTAACTGGACAAAAATACTGCGGGATTATAAAATAAACAATCTACAATTACGCACACATCCACTCACTCAGACACAATAACAATTACGAAATCACACACTCGAAACGAAAATGCGGCCCGAAACCTGCCGCGTCAAGAACAGCTACGAGAAATTGATGGTCAACCCTATCGAAAACCTTGGACTGATTCAAATTGATCAGCGCGGCTTTTCCGTCGACTTTTTCTAAGATCAAGTGTACCGTACGAAGGTTGTCCTGAATAGTCCTACCCTTCACAGCACAAGTCAGCTCGGGGTCAATCAGACTAGGCAGGACAGCCTTCAAACGGTTGGCTAGGACCTTGGCCAAAATCTTTAACTCTGTATTTAACATAGTTAAGGGCCGAAAATTACTAATCCCATCCCCTCCGTGCTTATCCTTACGAAGCAGCTTGATCACACCTCTGGTGAAGCGATCGGGAATACACCCGTTCTTCATCCAGTGGTTGAACATCACTGCCAGCAGAGGGACAAGCACGTGCGACTGCCTCAAGTACAGTTCGTAGGGAAGACCATCAATACCCGGAGTCTTCTCACGGCCGACATACTTCAGCGCGTCCCAAATTTCCGCCTCTGTTATCGGACCCTCGCACCCAGCCGCCTCAAGGCGAGGTAAGTCAGCTAAATAAGTGGCGAACTGAGCTTCGCTCAGACCGGGCTCCTTGGTAAAAAGATCCTGAAAATAAGATCGAAATGCCTCACATATGCCATCGTTTGTAGTCACGGTCCGCCCATCCGGCAATGTGACGCCATCGTTGTATCGACTTACGATATTTCGGACTTGTTCAGCTCGCAGTCCAGCGGCCATATTTGTCGCCTCGGAAGACATTCTTTTTAACCTAGCTTGATCCTTCTTGATAAGCAAGGAAGCCAGCTCTACCCTAGCTACGGCTATTTTCCCACTATCTCCCGATTTGATAGCCCTTTCTACTCTAGTTTCTTGTGACGTCTGCGCTGCTAATCTATCTCGGTTGAGTCGCTTACTATATTCAGCGGCAAACGACCTAATGGTTGACTTAAGGTGTCTCCACCACTTATTCCCAACCACGGCCCCGTCAACTCCCGCTTTATGGTTAGTAGCAGCTAGTACTGAAAATCGAACAACGATGTGTTGAATTTCCAGTAGCCAGCCATCCTAATCCTAGCCTTATCTAAGTTTGGACGAATCCGGACAAGAATATGGTCTGAATAAACTATTCTATGAAAACTTGGACAGCCTAAGAGCCCTAAGTCGACTCTCCTAACTAGTACTCGGTTAATGTAGCTTGTACGCAACACCGAAGCCGAGTCGCCCCTATTAGTCCAAGTCCATGCTAATTCCCGAGGAAGCTCATTCCGGTATTTATCGACAAGATCAAACCTGTCGATAAAGCCCCGAAATGGTTTTACATCCGGGTTGTTAGAACCCGATCTAGTACCCGTACGATCTATCTCTGGATCGAGGACGGTATTCCAGTCACCCGCTAAAACTACCCGTCGAGATGTCGTCAGAAAGGGATCGATCAGCTGAAAAAAGTCGGCCCGCTCCCCACTGGCGTTGGGCGCATAAACCCCAATGAAACGAAAAGCCTGCTCGTTTATGGTAACGTCCAGGACACAAAGCCTGCCTTCAGTATCCGCGAAGAGAAGTGTACAATCAGCGTTCAAAGAACGTTTAACCAGCCAAGAGACCCCCCCCTAGAGCGGCCATCATAACATGCTGAAAAGAGGTGAAACCCCTTCGACAGAATATCATCATGGTCACCAGAATGGAAACGAGTCTCTTGCAGAACACATATATCCACCCCCAGGGCATTTGAACTAGCTAAAAAGAGATCCATTGTTAGTAAATCTAAGGTTAAGCACCTCCTTTAAACATGACCGGGGACAGGATACCGACAGCCCCGCCCATGGATCCTCCGCTCATTTGTGTTAATGCGGCCCCTCGAGGCGAGGCCGCCGATATCCCACGGGAACGTTAATTTTAATGCTCTATACAGGGAAGGGTGAACAAAAACAGGGAGCCTCTCCGAGCAAAATTGCCTTAGATTTTTAGTTTAATCATTATCGGTTATTATGATAGGCGGTTTGATTTCCTTGAAGGCTTTTAATGCCTCATCCACCATTGCCCAAGCCTGTCGGGAACCCGGGCCAGTCCGGATTACCGACAGGATTCTTTGGGCAAAGGGGAAATTTCTAGGATTGTCTATGGCTTTATCGCCAAGCTTCTGAAAGGATAGCAGGTATTTTAACGCCTGTATCAGGTTTCCATATTGCTTGGCTCTTTCGGACTGGTTTGTTATTCTTGCAAACATTTTCGCCGGTGTTATAGTCTAGTTGTTGCCGTTTATTTCTTTCCTCTCCATACTTGGACTCCTCTGCCTTTTTTTGGTTCGTACTCCTGGCAGGAGACGGATTAGGGGATGGATCAGAAGATGGTGCTGGAGAGGACTGTGATGATGGGGGAATGGGCACCTCAGTCAAGGACAGATTTTGGGAAGTAGGTGTAAGTGAGCGTGTTCTTTTTCTGGTTTTAACTTTTTCCTGTGAGGGAGATACAGGGGCTGAAGCCGAGGGACGAGGAAATGAGTCATTATTCTTTTTGACTGGGGTGGATTTTTGAAGGGGAGTCATTTTGGTCGGTGTTAAGGGAAGTGATTTAGTTATAGGAGGAGGGGCTCTAATTTTGGGTGATAACGGAGTAGAAGTAGCAGGTTTCTGTGAAGACTTTCAATTTTTCGTTCAGTTCCTTAATCTTGAGCGATTTTTCATAGCCGGGGTCATATTTCCTTCGCATCTCATCTAGTTTCCCGGCATAGCTGGCCGGGGCCTCACCCTTAGGACTGTTAGTGCCTTTGTCCTTAGGGGCTATCTGGGACTGAGATTCCGCTGCTTGGGGCTTCCCTCTAACTCTACCCACGACTTGCCATTCCTGTGCATCGTTCGCCTTCTTTGGCACAGGAAATGTGGGCTCTTTAAGAGACCCAACCGGGGCTTTTACACCACCGGTGCCAGCCGCAGGTAGGCCCATTACAGGCGTCACGGAAGTAGAGGATTCAGCTCGAGGGGAATTGGCTTTTGGCGGGACTCCAGAGGCCTTCTTCTCTGGGCAGGAAAAGGCGAGGTGACCAATCACGCCACACTTCCAACACGTCGGTTTTCTCCCCATCACAATGACGGGGAAATTTTTCCCGCCAATCCCCAAGCAGTTGGAAATGGAGGTGAAGCCTCACGATCGATCATCAACTCGAACCTCCACTCACCCACCTCATATTCCGGAGTCACACTTACTATAGGGCCATACTGCATCAAATATGCCCCTAAGTGCTCACCGAGAATATAGTGAGGAATCTCATGAACCGTTACCTGGGTCCTTCGCCGTCCTAGGTACTCTGTGCGGAGAATGAAATCCTTGATGAGATCACGGGAAGTCATCTCCACACAGTCCTCGGGCGTGGGCAACAGAACGTCCCACATGAAATACCCAACACCTTTCACAATCTGTTGGGGCTTTTCCCCCAAGAAAATCAGTGATTTCATCACTGTGCCTTTTGTGCTACGACAAATTTTGCGCGTTAGCTTGCCAAGCACAAAGACCGACACTGTTTTTTTTGCAATGCGCTCTTTTGCATCGAGATCTACTAAGATCCCGCCATCAGTGATCAGATGTACGTACTACTTAGCTCTCTCGACAAACTCCGCCACATTGACGATGCATTGCGTGGGGAGGGCGCCACAAAGAGGGTGATTCCTCAGCCGCTACACCGGTTGATTCTTTCGTCGTTGTCGCTGCTTTTTCTTTCTTCTCGTCTTCATTTTTGTTTTCATTTTTCTCATCCTTCTTATTCTTGTAGGGTCCCCCTTTTGAAATAATATCCTTATCAGGGGAGAAATGTGTACCATCATTTTTATCGGGAGGGTCTTTTTTAGGGGAGAATAGTTTTTTAACGTTGGACCGACTCTGGTCGGCCATCTTGGTAAATTTTTTTTTTTATCAATTCAAAATATGTGGTGCAGTAAAACAAAAATGATATGAAAACAAATTTCAAAACAAAATAAAATACAAAAAGCAACACAAAATCTGAAAAAGAAGAAATAAAATTAAAACAAGAAAAAACAAACAAAATAAAATTAACTGTCCAAAACGGGCACCAATATCAATAAAGTTCAAAAATAGGTCCAAAACCTGTCAAAAAAAGAACACAATAAGTAACACCAACCGGGCTAAAAATCCACAAACGTCAAAAAACGTCAAGCCTGGGCGTGGACTGAAGCCACGAGAGTGACTAACTCTCAGTTAATGAACTGCTAGGAAGAGTCCATAGTTAAGTGGGTAACGCCCCACAACACAAACCATCCACATTCCCTGCGTATTCTATCTTCGAGAATTAAGTTTCACCTAAACAGCTTCTTCCTGCCAACCGCTCCTTTGTGAAACACTCGAGTGTATGTTTCCAATCTTAATCTATTCAAGTCTAGAGTTAACCGTTATTTTTGCCTTCTATCCCCTTAACGTAACCGTCTATGTCAACTAGTCCCGGGATATTTTACAGGGTGAATCTTACTGTAAAAATTAAAAAAAAAAAAAAAAAGGAAAGAAAAACAGAAAATTAATATTCTTAAGAATTTTATACATATATATATATATATACATATATATATGTATATTATAATCTTGAGTGACGCATATTTTCGTACAAAATTTTATCCTAAGTCAGGCCGGTAGAAATATATATAAATATTCTGTTTTTAATCAAACAGTATATCTACTCATATACGAGTATCGATTAAAACTAATGTTCAAACAAATAATTTCAATATAATGTTATCTCTCTCTCTCTCTCTCTATATATATATATATATATATATATATCTTATAATATACAGTGAAACCAATCAAATGTAAATGCAACTTCTACTCTAGTAGCTTCTTTTCTCGCACTTCCCTCCTGTGGAATTTCCTTCCGTATACTTGCTTCCCTGGCAGCTACAAACTCCAAGAATTTAAATGCAAGGTCAACTGCCATTTCTTATCTGCTTCACTCGCATCGTTTCCCTGACCAACCTTGTATAATGTTTTCTTCCTTTCCACTTTACTCTCATGCTGTCCTCTTCACACCAGTGTTCTTATCCGTCTCTTACCTATTCTCTAACACCCCCTGTAACTTGTTTCTCTTTTTCATCACTCATCTCTTATGTAACGCCCAGAGCACCGGTGGTAGTTCTCTTGCTTGGGGTGAAATGGTTAAAAAGAATGTAAACTACATCTAATTCTTTCCACACTCTAACCTTTCACTCACAGGCGGGATATGGTGTGTCTCTCGCTACTACCATGGACAGCGCTTGAACGAACTGCATTGCATGGTTCTACTAGGTCTGACCTTCACGTCTAAGATGCAGCCATACCCCTTAAACAGTAGCAAACCACCCACATTCTGTATGTATTCCATCGAATAGCTTCTACTCGCGGACCACTGCCCAAGAGAAAGTTTCCCGGTCAATACAATCATTATCTTCTCCGCTCTATGTAAACTACCTCTTAACGTAATCCTTGAGCATTGTATATCATATTGTGATTTTAATAAAATATATATAGCTTTGAGTATTAAGATTTAAAAGCTTCGTTACAAATAAATGATAGTATTAAACTATTGTGTGATTTCTCTTCCTGTACGGCAGTGAGCTCTGGACATGAAGATGTAAATACTTGAACCAACTGAAATGTAGTTTTAAAGATGGATGTTGAGGATGCCACAGACCAAATTTCTGGGGCACCTGATTGAGAGAAAAGAACTAAAATGCATGAAATACTTTCTGTAAGATGTCGGAGTTCTTCTACATTTTGAATATAATCCCAAAATCATAAACACTTCTCAAGACTTCTATCAAAGCAGTGACATAATCTCTAAAGTCCTTTTCTTAGCAAATATTCTTCACCGGTACCATCTCGTTACGCTTGATAGCGGAACAAAGTTTAAGAAATAACGAAAAGATACTTATTAAAAGCGACAAAAGACAGGAAATCGCCTACGTCCTAAGGTGACATAGCACATGAGTTGATAGGCGGATAAACAAAACTACACCCTCCAGATACTAATTCTTCTATACACAGCGTCCCTTCGGGATGCAGATAATCGTGGCTCTCCGCGTCTTACTATTTCATGTGGGTGTTAGTATTTTTGCTAAGGCCTCCACAATTGTTCCGTCATCTATTCGCATAAGCCCATAAAGTAAATGGTCCTCTGCCTTCCCTATTGATCTTGCCGTCAATAAAACCCGTGAACATTAAACTCTTCTAAACCCTACTTCATAGTCTCTAAGGAAATTCGGCTGACTTAGTGATGTCTGTTGCCATTTTATTTAAGACTTGTTTGTTGCTTACTCGTTCTGTCTATGGAAGTGAGTATTCTACTGTAGGGCAACTTTTCTGCTATCTCTATTTTTCTCATCTTTGGGAAGATTGCCCAGCATTCACTGCCATATAAGCTGATAGATATCACATCAGTCAGTTAAGTACTCGAAAGAGCCATGATTGTGATGTAATGAATAAAGCATACACCTTGGTTCCCCCTTATAGTAATGTGATTGGATGGTCAGCCATAAATACAGACGAAGGCGAGTACGCGTAGAAGTCTGTTGGTCTTCCACGAGGGGGTCTACGTGCCTACAACTATTGCATACTCCTACCTCTCAGGATACTGAATACGACGAGTACCGTACGTCTACGTACTAGATTGTTCTACCCGGTTACATTTTGCCTAAACCGCTTAAATACCTCGAATGATAGAAATATTTCCCTTTCCAAGACATATCAGATTAAATTCTCGCAGTAGGTTGCCATTACTTTCTGCGGTAGACTGGTTACCAACCAAGGCTAAAGAACCCGATCTGCCCTGCTATTTTATAGCTGGAGGGAAATGGCGATTAATACCTTTCTAAGGGTATTTGCGCGTAATTGAATACGACGAATTCGAACTCTGTCCTCGGACCGCTCGTTTCGAGCCGATATCCACTGCACCAGTAATCCAGAATTTGTTTTTAATGAAGTTTTTTCTGTTTCTCAGCACCTTGCTTAGCCTTTGGGGTTTTTTTTCTTTCAATTCCGATGCGAACTTCGGATCTCGGTGTCATATTTTCGTTTGTTAAAATGAAAAGTTTAGAAATCAAAATCTGAAACCCTCAGGAGAATTGAACTTTGTCTAGTTCTTTTGCTTTCAGACCTTGTCCATATGTAGTTACAGACCTATCAGATGACGTTTAGACTTTTTTTGTTCTTATTCTGGCGTTTCTCTGGCACAAAATCTGACGCATTCTGCAAAGTGATTCTTTATCAAACGTCTCGCGTCTTTCATGTTTCCAGATTCCTGCTAGGGTTTTTTTTTTTCAGCACCATAATTCAGCTCTTTTTTCCGACATTACGGCATTCCAAAATTTCTCCGTTATGATAAAAGAAAAAGTTCGTTTCAGAACGGAATTTCTTATAGTTTTACTCTAATTTTTGGCAAAATGCCATTTGCTCGATTTTAAAGGAATTCCAACTTTTGAGCTTTGGTCAGCATATTTCGTCCCATCTTCTGAGGTGTCGACATCTGGAACTGGTTTCCTGGCAGCAACACAACAAAAACTAATTTCCAGATTTTATCATTTTATTTGCTAATAGAATATAAAAGCTTTTCTAAGTGTCATCAATCGTAACTTGTTTACTATTATATAAAAGGTAATGTAACTTTATTGGTCACACAGCCTGCTCTACCTTACTGAAATTACTGCGGGAAGCATTACTTGACACTTCAGGTGAATATACCTAGTGAACTGAATATTTTATTGGCAAATAACTTATATATAACTTATCCAACACCGCTTGCTCGTCAAGTTATATATCACAAATTCACTCTACGATTGTCGGTCTCGTACCAGACTGGTGCCTCCCATGACTACTAGTCACACTGTATATATGTGCAGGTCGGGTTAATTCATTACCATGTTAATGGGTAGGTCCACAACAAAAGAAGGACTGCACATGCCCCCCAGCACACCCAAAAATTCTGATGCCTAACCAGCATCAAACAATCACTCTTGGTTAGCACATTTCACCCGACAGACACGCACAAGACTCACCCACCTTTTGCCAAATTCTGATGGAGTGAGTCGTTTCTTTTCCGTTCTAATCTTGACTTTAAGCTGATGTATTAAGTACAAGATCAGTTAGGAAGGATTAAACTTCTCATCGCCATCGAATTCCTTCTGTCGCGTCGTCCAAACTACGATTCGCATAACCCCTAGTAAGCAAAAGAGCACATAGTGCTCAACCTTAGATAACGGAGGCGCGACATTGCTACAAACAGAACTAGCCTCAAAGACAATGAACTTTCCACGCAGCATACGAACCATGAGGTCTTGAAGAAACTTGCACAACAGGGTAACAACACTGCAGTGGAAGAAGGCGTAATCGACGGTCTCCGCCGATAGCCCACAACGCACACAGGTTGAAACAGTTTTTAGGCCCGCTGCATGAAGCTTCTTGCCTACTCAGAGTACCTTACGAATCATCAGCCAGGTGAGTGATGCTTCATCGTTAGTGAGATATTTCAACCCGGGTGGCCAAGGCCATATGGAGCGAGCCTCTTGCTTCGTCAGCCCGAGCTCGCCTATCAGTTCATCTTGAATGGCTCCCCTAACACCTGATATAACGCCTTACGAGATAACGCTTGGGCGTTGGAGAGGCCATCCGTCGCCCGCAAGACGAACTGAAGAGTCAAACGACATTCGTGACAGGAGCACTCGCCGCGAGTAGTACGGCCCGCCTCCTTCTCAAGGACGAAAAATGTTTATGGACGTCCTCTTTAATGAGAGCACTGTTCTCATCTGCCTGCATACAAATTCGATCTAGGAACCTAATGCGAAGCGTTTGTTGACGAATCTCAATGCTTGCCATGCCTAGACCGCCCTCAGAAGGATGGAGGAAACAGATCCCTCGACGCATCTTGGGAGCCTTGCCTTCTCCCCACAAGAAGGGGAACAAGAGCTGAATTAAAACCCAACTGAATGACACACGGAAGAGGAAGTACCGAGAGTCGGTAAAGGAGAATCTGGTAGATGTGCAAGGCACATACTTTCGCACTTCCCTTCAAGGAAAGCTTATTCCTAGTCCACAGATTAACTGCCCCCTCGGACTCCTCTCGAACCTCCGACCAATTCATTTCCAACCGGAGATCGGGGCCGAACAAGACTCCGAGAATCGTGATCGGCCCGTCTGTCCAGAGGAAAGGTCCGGGAAGAAAAACTCCCTTCCACGCACCCAACTGCAAGCCCACTGACTTATCGCGATTGATCTTGGCCCCTGTCAACGTCTCATAGCATCTGATCTCTTTCCTAAATTCGTCAATCTCGGCTCTGCTCGACAGAAAAACCGAAACGTCGTTAGCATAAGTGGAGTACCTGGCCAAGGTGGTAGCACCAGGTAGAGAAATTCCGCGCTGGGCTGGATTCGCCTTTAACTCGCGAAGGAAGGGCTCCAATGCAAGAACGTAGAGCAAAGGCGAAAGTGGACAACCTTAATGAGTGGAGCGAGATAATGTGAAAGGTTTCGATCTTACTCCATTCACTTCCACCAGCGCACCGGGGGACGCATACAGCAGTCGGGTCCAGGATCAAAAGTACGGTCCGAAACCGGCGGCGGAAAGGAAAGACTCCAAAAACCGATGGTCAACCCTATCAAACGCCTTGGACTGATCCAAATTGATCATCGCGGCTTCACTGTCGATTTTCTCGATGATCAGGTGTACCAAATGAAGGTTCTCCTGAATAGTTCTGCCTTTTACAGCACAAGTCTGCTCGGGGACAATCAGACTAGGAAGGACAACCTGCAAACAGCGGTAATTATCTAAGCGACCCCCACCGCTCTTGCTCTGGGGAAGCAACTTGATTACACTCCTGGTACCTGGTAAAATGCCGAGGTACAGACCCTTGCTCCATCCATTTGTTATAAATCAGTGCCAGCAAAGGGACAAAAACGGACGACTGCCTTAAGTACTGGTGAAAAAAATCCGTTACGGTACGCCTGTCCGGCAATGTGATGTCTTCGATATGCCGATTGACTGCATTACTAGCTTCCTCTGCACGCAATTCAGCAGCCATATTAGTTGCCTCAGAAGACATTCGTTTTAACTTAGAGCTTGGTCCTTCTTGATAAGCGAGGAGGCCAGTTCGGCCCTAGCTAAGGCTACGTCATCACTATTACGGGGTTTTTCTCTATTGCCGCGTTTGTGCCGCTAAATTAGCTAAGTTGAGCCGACGACTATAGTCAGCAGCAAACGACCTAAGTTGGGATTTTAAGGAATCCCACCACTTATTCCCAACCACAGCCCCCGTCAATTCCCGCTTTAGTGTTAGTGTTTTGGTAAAACACGCCTATTCTTCAGATAATGAACTCTTCCTCCTATATTAATAAGAGTTAACTCAAAGTTCTTCGGAAATTCTTAGGAGTTCTTAGTTCTAGAGTTCTTTAGAGTTCTATTGGAGTTTAGTAGAACTATTAGTTCTACTTTGGACATAATTGGACTAAGGCAGTTAATATTAGTGGGCAGTTAACCGAATATTAAGGAGTCAGCTTACAGTGGAAGATTACCAAGTTCCTAACATTTGGGTGCGTTAAGTCGATGAGCAACCGATATAGCGTGATCATAACCTTCAGTGCGAAAACTAGAGTTAATAACAACTTTCGCTGGAAATCTTGGATATCAAATAATGGCTCGTTCAATTTCCAGTATCCAGTCAACTTAACCTTACACTTATCTAAGTATACACGAACCCGGACGAGCCTATGATCCGTGTAAACTATCGAATGGAAACTTGGACAACCTAAGAGCCCTACGTCGACTCTCCTAACTTGGACTCTGTCGATGTAGCTAGCACATACCACGTAACCCGAGCTGCCCCTGTAAGTCCAAGTACACACTACCTCCCGGGGGGTGGGGTTCATTTCGGTACTTATCGACAAGAGCATTCCCATCGATAAAATCCCAAAACGGTTTCACATCCGGGTTGTTAGATCGTAGAGGACAATGAACGAGTACTTTCTCATGGCCAAGGATGACATTCCAATCCCCCGTTAAAATTAACCGTCTCGATGTCTCTAAGAACGACTGGTCATTGGGCGCATAAACCCCAATGAGCCGAAAAGACTTCTTTATGGTAATATCCAGCACACAAATCCTGTCCGCTGGATCCGCGAGGACAAGTGCACACACCACACCCAATGATTTGCTCACTAGCTAGGAAACGCCTCTAGAACGATCATCAAAACATGCTGAATAGAGATCGAAACCCCTAGACAGAATGCTCTCATAGTACCCAGTTGTTTGCAGGAAACCGGGTTTCCTGCAAACAACAAACATCCACACCGAGGTGCTGGAGATCGTGAGTGTCTCTCACCCTCCGAGACTCCGACCTCAGCCTCTGGGCATTCAGACTTGCTAACCAGAGAGCCATTATGTTTGCTGATTAGGGTTGGGGTTCTGGCGGAACATAGTCGGGGAAAGGTTGCCGACCGCCTCTCCCATAGATTCTTTGCCCATTTCATTGTTAATGGTGCCGTCATGGGAGAGGCCACCAACATCCCATAGAAAGGTTAGTTTTAGTGCTCTGTAAATGGAGGGGTGAACCAAAATTGGGACGCGTCCTACACAGAATTTTTTTAGTTTTTTCCAACATTTTTTCCTGGATAGCAATAGAGGACATTTTTATAGTTTTCTTTTTTCAGCTTCCAGCAGCATGTCCCAAGCCTTTTCGGTTCCAGATCCAGTTCTGACCACTGTTAGCACACATTGTGCGTTTGGGAAGTTTCTTGGGACCTCGATATTTTTGTCGCCACACTTCATGGACAATAGAAATTTTAGCTCTTTAATTCTTTTGCCAAAATTCTTGGCTCTTTCTGCCTGAGATGACGAGATCCTATATACATCCTCCCCCATCAAGCTTTAGTTGCATTTTTTTTTTTTTTTTTTTTTTTTTTTTTTTTACGGGACTCTCGATCTTCAGATGTAGGGCTCTTTTGTCGCTTGGATGGTGGTGGCAAATGTTTCTTGTGTGAAGGACTGGGAGCTGGTTGAGAGGGTAAACGGAAAGGGCTGGGGTCCCTACTAAGAGGGGTAGGTTATTTTTTTTTCATAAGGGTAGGACGAAGCAGAGGCCGAGGAACGTGTTGGTCGTTGTTTAAGATCCTCTTTTAATTTTTGTATCTTTTCATCCCTTCGTAGCCGGAATCAAAGGCTTTTTGTAATTCTTGCATCTATGGTGCGGACCAGGCCGAGATGTCGCCCTTCTTGCTGGTAGAGGGAGTGGAACTGTTTGTATCTTTAGTCCTGAAAGCTTCAAGGCACTGAATTCCCGCTGCTTGACGCTTTCCTCTGGTTTTACCAACACCCTGCCATTCCCCTTGTTTCCTCTCCGTAACTACACTTGCAGACGGCGAGAATTTTTCGGGAAATAAGGGAAGATGTTTTGTCCAAACCGCAGGTACTACCACTCCGGTCCTGGTTGCTGGCTTGCTCACTACAGGCGAGATGGATTTTGACCAAGAAGCGGTCAGAGGGGTATTTTGGTCTAAGGCCTGGCTTCCAGAGGCCTTTTTCTCTGGGTAGGAGTGGTGGTGACCAGTCTCTCTGCACCTCCGGCATTTTGGTTTATAACCGGTAAGCTCAGGCCCCCTACGTCAAGATAGTTAGGCCGTGAAGCCTTCCTGACCATCCCTAACTATCATGATACAAAAAGACCATCCCCCGGTCAGGTCATCGCAGGAGGCATTTACAATCTGTCCGGCTGGCTATCTATATCCGTTACAAAAGTAACAAAAACGCCAAGAAAATTAAAGTAGCCTTTAACGGCCAAAAATTAAACTTGTAAAATAATACGAAAACAAACTAAAACAAAACTATATTTTTACATATGCAGCCAGATGCTCCCCGATAACCTTCCAGGGTGGGTCAAAATTAAAGTTTTTTTTCTTTACTGACCGACTTGAGTCGGCCATCTTAAAATTTAATTATCGGGGCCAATATATATTTTTCCATAAATGAGTGGTGGGAGGGGTGGGGAAAAACGGGAGTAAAAAAAAAAAAAAAAGAAAAACTACGAAAGAAAAAATAAAATACAGATTAACCTCGAAAGGCTAAAAATTTAAAAAGAAAAAACGGATTTAAAATACAACAATACACCCCGAAAGGTTTTAAAAAAAAATAAAATTAAAGAATACAACAAAGAGAAAGTAAAAAAAACAATTAAATTTAGCCTATAACTGCAGACAAAATTTAAATTGTCATATGCCTGCCTCGACGATAACCATCAAGTTGATGACGCGTCGATTCGGGAATATTTACATTTCTACATCTATAGACAGACAACGGTTATCTCTCCTAGATCATGATAAACAAAATAAGAAAATGAGATTACTGTTCAATTGATATAATCGAACTGCAATCTTCCCAGGTCTGCTTTAATATCAACACATGAGCTGACCAACAATTCAAGGATGAACGATGAGACGAGACGATTTTTGATATAAGATTTTAATAAGTAACAAAATATTTTTAAAAAATATGAATAAGGATGTCCAATGACATGAACCTCAAAACTTATATTCGGATACCCAACGTAGTCGAAATAACAATTTACAACACATATCAACAAATATGAACGAATACAGGCGAATACGAATGCAAGAGATTAACACAAAATAAAAATGGGGAAAACCATATAATTTATAAGCACATGTGGCATGATATATGTGGTAACATAATATTTGTGGAAGTGTATGCGTGTTCTAACATGGGGTGTACGAATATAACTCATATTTATATCAGTTCTCTCTTACTTTACTATCTTTTTCTTTTTTTCTCACGTCCTCCTCTTTCTTTATACAACTTCGGATTCAAACGCAGTCCACTTGAAATGTATGTAGCTATGACTCTCTATTTCAGTTGACTGTTGTACTTTCAGCATACAAATATCTGAAATATCCGCACTCTTCTTTATTCCTTTATTCAAACAAGCGTCGTATTTTCTGCGGTTTATTTTCTTTTAATATCTCTTCCTTCATATGTTAACTTCTCTGCGTAAACAACTCGACTTCGCTTTCTTTCTCTTCTTTTAACAAACAGGAATCAGAATACAAATAACATTACAGTTCCTTATCTTCAATATCTCTTCGTCGCTATCTTTCTTCTTTGAAAGAACAACTCGGCCTCGTCTTGTTTTAACGAATAAGAATTTATAAGTTCGTTTTTGTTTTGTTTTTTTTTCTTATTCGTTGTTTAAGATGAATTGGTCAAATTACACTTTCTCAAATGCGTTTTCCTTTTCATTCATCTGCGCCCAGCAGTCATGACTTGCTAATTCAAGATTTGATCTGCAACTGATTTCCAAACTTTACTTTCCACGTGATTTGTTTTTGGCGCGAATTCTAGCTCCTGCTGTTTCATGACCTCATGTCTAGCTTATGTCTATTTCCCATCTAGACATTTGTTACTAAGGGTATCTGGGTCAACCAACCCCAAAACTGACTCTAGGCTCCCACGTGATCATCTCCTTGTTACCACGCGGAGACGTATCTCAATATGTGTGCGTGTGGTTGGCTAGCTGGCTGGCTATCTATATCCGTTACAAAAGTAACAAAAACGCCAAGAAAATTAAAGTAGCCTTTAACGGCCAAAAATTAAACTTGTAAAATAATACGAAAACAAACTAAAACGGTTAAAGAAAAATTCGCCTTTAACGGAAAAAAATTTAGCCTCGTAAGAAAAAAAATAAGAATTTACAAAAATAAACTTGTACAACGAATAAACATTAAAAAGTTGCAATTACACATGCATTTAAGGAACCACATACGAAAAAGAAATCAAACAAAAAAAACGAAGAGTTGCCTAAAAGGTTATTTCCGTAAAAGAAATAGGGGGAGGTGCTGAAAAAAAAATTAACGTGGAAAAAATAATCAGTTTCTAGTCACAATAATATAAAAATAAAATGAAAGATACAACTTACTTATTTTTGTTCACAACAATTTTTATGTCACTCAGATACTGAAAAATGAAAACAAAATAAATTCAAAAGTCAAACAGATACGAAAATAAAAATACAAAAAACTAGAAAAGAACAAAACAAGAAAACGAAAAATTAAAAAAACTTAGGTATACAATAAGCGGTCTTTTCTGGAAGAAAACGGAGTGTCAGGAATAGAGTATCGTCCTTAAAATGTCAGACACTGGACTCTCAACTGCTATTCTCTCTCTGGCAGGAGTATATGTATACTCAGTCGAGTCCATTTTCATGTACAAAGGAGAGATCCCACAACAGATAACATGCAAGGTAAATTTTAAGTCATTAATTTTGCTCAAAAATGAATAAATGCGGCACAAGGCCTAGGTGGATGTGTTGGTGGGAGGCTGGTTGACTCCAACTATTCAATATCTAGCTAACCAGAATCACATTTTCATATCTTACAATTTACTCATTTACTGCATACTCATTTATCATTCCATACAATATGTACCACAATACCACAAATATGTGGTACCTAAAAACTTTGATATAAAAGCTTAAAATATTCAATAAAATTTGAGAAATGAACCTCCAAAAAATAAACTAAAATATGAAACTTTCACATTTAAAATGTAGGTAAGACACCTAAACCTGGCAAAAAACGTAAAGCGAGAATAGACAACCAACAGCCTTCCGTTCATTTAAACTGCAGCCCTAGGGAGTGATACAGGAGGCTGCAACAGTCTGGTTGGAACTTGGCAGCCTTCAAGACAACAGCCAGGTACTGATATCTGACTATCAAATTTACTTGGACTTGACACCGTCTAGAATCTTGATGAGATGCAGGTTGCTCTGAATTACTTGGCCCTTCACATCAATTCCAAACAATCTCAGTAACTGACTGCAAACGCTTCTTTCAGGATATTGGCAAAAATGTTTAACTCTGTGTTTAGCAGAATTATGGATCTGTTATCTTCTAAATCCCACCCAACACCCTTGACCATATTTTTTAACAGCCTGATCCGATCTGTTGATATCCGATGGGTAATGGACACTTCTCAGAACCAGTTGTTAAACATTAGTCAAAATCGGTACAAGTACAATTCATAGGGTAACCCATCAAGTCCTGAAGACTTGACACTTCTGACCCTCTTCAGTGTCAAGTAGATTTCGCTATGACCTTATCCTCACAGGTAGCCGCTTCAGTTGGAGTAAGCCAGAATAGTCAGCCACATAGCTGCGAAACTCTACGTCACAGACCAGGCTTCATGGTAAACCGGCTCTTGAAGTGCTGCTAAAATGCCATACACATGTCCTTCGTCAAACCCAGAGTACGCCCCTCTGAAATATCAACCTCCCGGGTGTAACGAACGCCACCTTCACGGATATCTTCATTGCGCAATTCTGCGTTCATATTTACGGTTTCGCTAGACAACTTGTTGAACCTATTCTTATCTGACTCCGGTAGCAGTTGCAAACGTTATGCTCCAGAGCTTCCGCCCGAGACAGTTTATCCTTAAGTCTTTACCTTGTTAGCCTTTTCTAGAGAGAGTCGTTGGCGATATTCGGGGGCAGTAAAATTAATCTTATCCTCTCCCACCACCTATTCCCAATAATCTGTCAGGTACATAAGCTCCTTGGGCACTTTTATGCCATTCTTTAAAATTAATATCTGGAAACCCCATTTGAACATCTTAATGTTTGGTAATACGTCTCTGGTTCCTGCCAAACGGTCCCTTAACTCGGTATTACTTATAACAGTAATTACTCCTGTATCTGGGGGAGGGGATTCGTAGGAACCTCCATTGACTTTTTGTCAATGGAACTATACTTAAACAACGTTCTTAAAAAAGCTCTTCTCTGGGGAAAAGTCCCTCTCAGTTTGATAGCTTCCTCTTTGCAGATGGATTTTTTTTTCTGACAGGGGTGGAATTGGAGCCAGCCGTTTTTTACTTTCTAAGATAAATGAACTGCTCCCTTTCCGCCTGATGAAGTGTCCCTTTATCCACAAAGAATCACTAGAATTGAACGTATTTAAAGGCAAACAGAATTTGTCAAAGCGCAACAGAAGACTAGAACAATACGTATATTTATTAATAACCCCCACCACCAATAAAGAATTTAGTGGACCCATCGAAACTCTAATCGGATGGTTCTGGAGGGTTGTAAAGAGCATGGAACCACCTCTTAATTGCTGTTGTCACCAGGTCCACCCTAACCCGGAATGGTAGCACCTGTTAGGGTCCTAGCTATGGGCAAATAGTTATCCCCCACTAACTGGGGTCAAAACACTATAAAAGTATAAAAATAGAATTATATACGTAAAAATACTTCTGTAGAAAAATATACACTTAATTATTACCAGCAATACATTTTTTAATACAAAGCCAGAAGACCCGGAGTGGTAGCACCTGTTAGGGTCCCAGCAATGGGCAAATAGTTAACCCCCGACTATGAAAGTATAAAAATGTTTTTTATAGAAATATATATATATATATATATATATAAATTCTTTTAACCAAGTATAGAGTAGATAACATGGAATAGAATTCTGTATTCAAAGAATCACTATTCTTAAAGTGCTCAATACAAAGTAGAGCGAGTATTTTTAGGTTTTATGACTTAAATGTGTTATATCACTTGTAGTGTTTGTCGAAACAAAATTGCCACTTTACAAAAGTGACAAAGTTGTAGTGATAGAACATTTTGATAAAAATTCTAAATAGATATAAAAAAAACTTTTATAGAAAAATACTAATTTTTAAGAGAAAAAAATTACCAGCAATATATTTTTGAATAAAAAACTAGAAGACATCTTCATTTATCTAAAATAATTTAAATTATTCATCAAAATCTAAATCAACTTTCTCAATATAACCGAACATTAAAAATACCTTAAAATCCCATCTTTTTGGCATTAAATATCCCACAGATGTTGATACGCCGTTAAACCAAGCTCAAACTCTGATACGCGGAATTTCGCAAAAATTTGAAGTAGGCCAAGAAATATCAAAAGGACTGTTATTGAAGTATCGATTCGTGAGCTAAAATGAGTGCTTTCTGGTGCAGTAAATATAGGCTCGAAACTAACAGAGAGCAGAGTTCGAGTTTCAATTGAATTTAATGCATTCACCTATGCGCAAATAGTCTTGGAAAAGGTATTAGTCTTCTCCCTTCAGTTATGGGTTAAATATAAGGATAGATTGGATTGTATAGCCTTAGTTGGCAGCCATTTTACCGTAGAAAGAAATAGCAACCTACTGCAAGAAAATCTTCTGCCTAGTCAGTTATGGATTGAAAGAGACATGAATGCCCAAGTGTGTATCACGTATGGCACTTAACTTCTATCTCACCCGAAGGATAAAAGGGTTTGCGTAAAGTCAACACCCCTTACATGTAAAACACAGAAGCCTCGACGATTCGCCTTGTCGACGGCCTATGCTCCACTAGGAGAGATGTGTTTAGGAGGAGGAAGCCAAGTCACTGAACCATAGAATCTGGAGTCTATAATTGTAGACAAAAATTGCATGATTTATATTTTTTATTGAATGTTGGTACATATTTCGGTACTTCTTTTGCCTTCATCAGACAAATATTTAAATTAATTGAATTTTGTTCACATACTGAGTTACAATACGTGTGAAACGATTAATACAAAATTCTTAGAAAAAAGGGGCTTAGCGCAACATATGATTGTTATAATTCTAAAAGTTTTGAAATAGTCATAAGATTTAATTTCTTTATTTATATAAGACTACTATCTCTTGTGCCGTGTCTCTTCAGAATGTAGGCAATTATGGCCTTCGACATCTTCCACTCTATTGTAGCTCATAAAATATTTTCTTTCTCCCAAGCTCTACTCTGCTATCCAAATGTCACACGCAGTTTTCTCCTGTCTCTGTCCCTCTATTCGCCTTGTGAGTATCAGATTCTCCAGGACCGCCTTCCTCATTACGTGTTTCAAGAACCTCATTTGTCTCTTCCTGATATCTATTATCAGTTTTCTTCTCGTTTGCATCCTTTCCAACACCTTATCGTTGCACACGTGCTCAGTCCATGATATCCTCAGCATCCTTCAAGCCCCTCTTTCATCCTTGATGCGATCGTCCAACATTCACTTCCATACAGAAGGACAGATATCACATAGCATTCCAGCACTCTTTTTGTTTCTAATGAGATTTTCCTGTCTTTCAGTACTCTGGTTAGCTTCTGAAATGCGTCTTTGGCCATGCCAATGCGTCTTTGGATCTCCGTGTCGCACTTTCCATCCTCTGTCAAAACACTTCCCTGGTATTTGAATTTTTTTTTTTTTTACTTGTTTTGTTTTAGATTCTCCGACTTGTAGTTGGTATACTGGGCTCCTCTTTTTGCTGATAACTATACATTCCGTTAAGTTTTTGCTCAGTTCTTTCTTTTCCCTTTACGTTCGACTTATCGCCCCTTATAACTCTAATGTAATGCAATGTATATACGACGCGTGTTATAAAATAAATCGGTATTTAATTTTTACTTGAAAACAAAGAGCCAACTTAGTGAAAACAACTCTCGACAAGACGACATCATTTGTGGAGGAAGTCGTTAATTTTAAGTTGAAGAGTTGGACTGGACGTCTTCAAATATTGAGAAGTTTTACTTATTTGCAATAGTTTGTGTTTCGATGGTTATCATTCACAAAAATAGTTTTCGAATGGACTTTAATAGAATATATAATGGCTGAAAAGCAACTCGCATTTTAAAATATTTATAATTTATTAACCTTTTTTACACAAGAAATGGATATGATTTTCTAAGCACAGCTTAGATGTGGCACAATCCCGAAAGTATGGTGCACCCAGTGAGGATAGAACTCACTACTCAATTGTAATGAAACAAGCCTGCTAACCTCGACGTGACCCACAAGAAATGGCTATGACAAGAAAGCGCATAGCCCAAGGCTTTATTTAAAATTCGATATGGGTACCAGATTTTGCTACCAATTTCTCGAACTGTCCAGGCATCGCGTCAAGTGATTTCACCATGTGCTATGGAAAACATCTTTTTGTGATCGCCCTTCAAGTTCTTCGAAAGTTCTGGTTTACTATAGTAGACTTGCTTCTTTAATCAACTCCAAAAGAAAAGTTACAGGGTGTTAAGTCAAGACGCGTAAAGGTGAGGTGCATGGCCTTCCACACCTCCTTATCCCTTGTAGCTCTTAACACTTTTGTTACTCTCTTCTAAACTCTGCTCAACATTTGCTCAAGCTTATCAAGTGTCATGCGTTGCTTTCCACTGTCTCTTTCCCTCTGTCATGTGAATCCGTCTTTCCCAGATGTTATGTTTCCTTTTCGTTTTTATGATCTCCAAAACCTCGTTGTTGCTCACGTGTTCGGTACAAGGTATTCTCAGCATCCTTCTGCAGAACCAACATTTTTGTTGCTTTAAGTCTTTCCTTCATCTCTGAAGAGATTGTCCAGCAATCGCTGCTATATTGGAGGACAGGTATCACATAACTGTCCGGTAGTCTTCTTTGTTTTCAATAAACTTTTCCAGTCTCTGCACAAAACATTTGTATCGACGTTGTTTCACAATTTGTATTAGACGAAGTTGTCGTTGGTTACGTGTTTGTAACGTGATAAGTTTCTATTAACTACAATGAAGACTTTTAACACGTTAAATAATTTTTTTATCGACTCTGAACGAGAAATCGGAGATCCGAGTTCGAATTCCAGTCAAATTCGTTGCATTCACTTACGCGCAAATAGCCTTGGCAAATGTATTAATCCGTCTCTTTACTCTTGCTATGGGTCAATAAACAGGACAGATTGAGTTCTGTAGCCTTGGTAGGCAACCAGTCTACCGCAGAATGTAATGGCAACCCACTGCGGGAGAATTTTCTTTCGGGATATGATTGCCCAAGCGTATGGCACGTATGACTGAATACAAGCGAAAAACATACACGTTTATAGATTGGAAGAAGGAAGCCTGGTGACCTGACTACATGAATTTAAGCGTGTTACTGGATTATCTTCCACGTTCCATCTTTTTACCTTCAAAATAGTCAAATGTTGTTTTGTTTTTGTTTTTTTGGTTTTTTTTTTTTTTTAAATCATGTCACCCCAAGCAAGGCATTCCACTGCCACTATAGCGCAGGGGGTTACACAGGGCGATAGACGAGTTAGGATGTACATAGAAAGAGAATTGGGGAGAATGGGAGGGTTAGTGTGTTAGGAGGTGTCTATTGACCTTACATTTAAACTCCTGGAGGTTATAGCCGTCGGGAAAGCAAGCATGCGGAAGGGAATTCCACAGCCGGGAAGTGCGAGAAAAGAAGCTGTTGGAGTAGAAATTGCGGTTACATTTCATCGGTTTCACTGTAAAAGGGTGGGACCTAGTTGCCAATCTAGTATCTCGTGCGAGCTCACACCTAGGGGGCACCAGTGATTTAAGTTCATCAGAGCAGAAGCCATGAAAGTATTTGTAGAAGAGGCACAGGGAAGCCACGTCACGCCGGTGAGAGTGACTGCAGGCGGTCAGCTAAGTCGGTATCAATCACATTACAGATTCTTCGCTGTATTTTGTCAAGAAGCCCGAGGAGACCGCCACTTTTATTCCAACAGTTTTTCTCGCACTTCCCGCTTGTGGAACTCCCTTCAATATACTTGCTTCCCCGATAGCTACAATCTCTAAGCATTTAAATGCCACGTCAATTGCCATATTTCTCTAAATCCCATCGATCCTTTCTTTTGCGTCCCTTTTACCATGTTTTTTCTCACTGTACCCCTCCGCGTACTTCGTGTTAGATGTAATGAGGAAGGCTCCGAAACGGTACATATTCTCTCCTGATGACCTCCAATTTAAATATAAATTCGAAAGGATCAAAAGAAGTTCAATGAAGTCATATGCCGTAGAGAAGCTCGGTGGAAATATTATTGGTATGAGGAGCATTTTATATTCAGCTCGCTTCAGGTGAGTGTCAATTACTTTCCAGTAATTTCCTTCTTCCTCGGCATGGTTGGAATTTACTAAATGGTTTGCTGACGGAGACAATATCAATGTCGCCGCGACATTCCGGGGCAATAAAGGAATGATTCATTTTTATATTCCCGTCTAAAATTAAGTCAAGTAAGCGTCCTGGCAAATAAGATGGGGATAATTGCCACACCTTTGAATTTGGTGTAGACAAAATTACAGAAATGACATCTGCAACAGTGCCTATATACCAAAAGACCCAGGCAGCTCGATTTTCATGGCCAGGCCTAAGAAGCCCGGCTCAAAGGAATGTAAACTCCACCAAACATTCAGCTTTGAGTCTCATAACTCATCATCCGAGCGCGCAGTAGAATCAGGTCAGAGATATATGGCAAGAACAGTGCGGTTTCGTCTAGGACAGTAGAACAAGGAACGCAATATTTATGCTCCAAATGTTATAGAATAGGGCAATACAAAGGCAAAAGTCTGTGTACTTGTGTTTCATAGACTACGCAAAGGCATTTGACAAAAACTTGATAGATTCTTTGCAACCTAGACATATTCGGGAAAGACATTAGAATAATCAGGAACTTCTACTGGCAGCAAACCGCCTGCATACGGACAGAAAATGAGTTCAGCAAATATACAAAAATTAGAAGGGGCGTAAGACAAGGATGAGTCTTCTCGCCAGATCTATTCAATAGAGACAATTCTGAAAACTCTAGATGTTCTTCCAGTATTCGCATTGACGGCCACAATTTGAACAATATAAGATACGCAGATGACAGTGCTGATAGCAGACACTGAACGGAAAATACAACACCTCCTACAGACGGTACATAAAGTGAAAAAGGACTAAACCTAAAATACAAGAAAACTGAATACAGGCTCTTTAGTAAAAAATAAAATAAAATAAAGTTGGATGCTGAAATCAACCACGTATAGAAATTTAACCCTCTAGGGCCATTCGTATCATATTTGATACAGTATTTCCCTGTAAGGAAACATTTGGTATTCATTGACTGAGCAGTCAGTACTGCTTTCATTTGAAATTTATAAAATATTTCTCTTAAAAAATTTTTCAGGAAAATATTTCTTTCAAGGCTTGTTTTCATACTGTATCAAATGATACGAATGGCCCTAGAGCGTTAAATACCTGGTACGTGTTTTAACAGAAGATGGAAAGTGTGAAACTGAGATCTAAAGGCGTATTGGAATGGACAAGGATGCATTCCAAAAGCTGAGTACAGTATTGAGACATGAAAACTTTATTGAAAACGCTGAAGGATGGTGAGGATACCATGGACTGAATATGTTAGCAACGACGAGGTTTTGGTGAGGATGGAAACGAAAACATTTTTGTCGGAAAAAGACCGCTGAAGTTCCTGGGATATGTAATGAGGTAGGAGGGCTTGGAGAATCTGATACTCGCAGAACAGACAGGCTAAAGCAACATATAACATACTTGATGGGCTTGAACAAATGGCTAGCAGAGCAGGGTTTGAGTAAGGAAGTGCAACAAGGGAAAGGTTGTTAAAAGATAGATATGTAGAAGGCTATGATCTAAGATTTGAATGGGGAAAGCATATAGAAGAATCGCTACACATCATTGCTCCGTGTTGAGTGTTGTCACTTCTTAATAGACGATTCGTAAGAGTTAATTAGAAATGTTTTATAAATTCCAGGAATAAATGTGGACATAATGAATGACCCGGTAGAGTAACTCCACTCAGCCAACCGTAAGCCAACAGACTTATTTCAATTGATTTTTGCACACTGTCCGCATCTCATAGCTACATAGTTCTTTGCATACTTCATTTACTTCGGCGATGTTCTTTCGGAATACCTTGCCAAAGAGTGACTCCCTGAAGAACCGGATTCGCCTCCAACGCATTGACATATAGCAGACACAAAAGCGGCAACCCAGGCGAATAGTGAAAGTGAATGGATTAGCTCGGGTGCATTTCGCCTTGAGCTAATCTCATTCACTTTCACCAACGTCTCCGTGGACTCGTACAAGAGACGGATCTAGAAGCGAAACTACGGCCTGAAACAGGCAGAAACAAGAATCGCTTTCAGTAATATAGTCTGCCCACTATCAAATGTCAAATTGATCAACGCGACTTCTCGGTCTTGCTTGGAACTAATCCTCCGAGGGTTTGCACTGACTAATGGCAAAATCTTTAACTGCATTGAGTATGGTTAAAGACCAAAAGATTCCATCCCATGGTTAATGATTCTAATCTTAGGTAACAACTTGATGATGACACCTGTCAAGTATTGAGATATATTCCATTATTCAACCAAAAGTTAAACAATAGTAGCAGCATAGGTATAAACATCGGCGATTGCCTCAAGTCCACTTCATAAGGTACTGTTGATCTCCGGACTGACTGATAGGTTTCCTTCTCAGTCATGGTCCATCAGCACCTAACCGTTTCATCTGTCTAGTAACGTGGATAATTAGCTAAATAGGTGTGGAACTGGCCCAACTCAGTCTGATGAAAATTATCTGAAAATAATTTTTTTTATTACCAGCGTCATCATTTATCCATCACACCCAATGGTGCATAGGGCAGCAACTTTTTGTTGCTGTTTCTGTAACAACCCTCCAAACCTGGAGGACCGGTGGACCATTCTTGGTCCTTACGTTTACAGCACCTGGTCTTCCCAAATAGTCAACCATTTAAGTACTGACAAGGCTCGATGTTGCTTAACTTCGGTGATCGGACGGGAACCGGTGCATTCAACGCGATATAGCCGTAGACATTACCAGCGTACCAACCCCTAATAGAATTTTTTCCATGGAATGCTTCAAAACCTTTCAAGTGGTCGTGAGGTTTTTAACATTGTTTCAGAATATCACAAATTGTATAGTTGGAAAGTATTTCAAGACGTAAGTTTTATGGTTCAGTCCAAGCTCTATTTTCTATAGAAGTTATTTTATTCTCTTCATTTTCAATTTCTATTATATGAGCAGTAAGTACATTTTTTTTTATTTCATTTGCTTATTTATTTTTATTGTTTAGTTGTGAAAATTGTACTTTTGCATTCTATTAAAATATGCTTGACAGTGAAAAATTGTATCGCAGGGGATACACTTGGGTGGAGTTTCTACATTTTGTGTGTGTCCAATGTATATTCTCTCTTCGCGCTTCCTTCTCTCCAGTCAGCCAATGGCTCTGTGTTCTCCTCTTAATGTTGGCTGATGTACAAGTAGTTTATTGTTTGGTAATATTACCAAATTTCTTGCAAAAACAAAATTGCATAACAAAAAGAAAAATGGTAATTTGTATAAGAGTTTAATGCTAGTTATTTTCATTGCTTTCTTTATCAGTGTGTCGACTTCATGATTTCCCTTGATGCCTATATAGGTAGGAATCCAAGCCAATGTTGTGCTTTAATTGATGAGAAGTGTGTAGGGTTTCTTGAATATAGGAATGAGTTGTCCCTTTCTTTAATTACTGTTAAACTAGATAGACGATGTGAAATTTATAATATTCACATTTTAAGTGCCATTTTAATGGCTTGTAGTTCTTTTGCATTGATGTATGCAGTATTTGAGAATTAGTCTGTGACTGTTGAACCTATTTTAAGATTTTCTCTGGGTCTACTTCCGTTGCCTTTTTCTTTCTGCCAATGTGAGGTTTGGAGATTATTCCTGAAGCTACCTTATTTTTTGTGACTGGTATTACATTATCGGATGTGCGTTGTGGTGCAATGGATATCCTGCTATCCACTTAGAGGTATTTGACAAAATCCAACGGAGAATCTGTAATGTGATCGATTCCGACTTGGCAGCTCTGATACATTCAATTTCTCACCGGCACTTCCCTGTATCTCTTCTACAAATACTTTCATGGCTTCTGTTCAGATGAACTTAACTCACTGGTACCCACCCCCCTACATGAATTTGCTCGAGCCACAAGATTAGCAACTAGGTCCCACCCTTTTACTGTGAAACCAATAAAATGTAAACGCAAATTCTACTCCATCAGCTTCTTTTCTCGCACTTCTCACCTGCAGAATTCACTTCCATTTACTTGCTTTCCCGACAGCTACAATCGTCAAGAATTAAAATGTAGTCATCTCCTATCTCACTAACCTACATTCTCTCTCTCATATGCTCCTTTCTTCGTCCACTCCACTCTCATCAGTATTCTCATCCTTCTCGTATCCTCTTTCTGACACCCCCTGTAACCTATCACTCTTTCTCATAAATTACCTCCTATGTAACCCCCTGCTCAACATTGGAATTAAAATGCCTTGCTTGGGGCGACACAGCTATAAAAAAAACACCTTTGCCCTTTTTCAACGGTAGGATCACACCCCAAAGATCTGATAGGAGACTGCTTCCTACCGAAACCAATAGTTGAACACCAGCATCAAAATCAGGACAAAGATGGCCCACAGCCTCACGTATACTTCATAATGTAAACCATCAAGTCCTGGAGACTTGTCACTGCCTACCCTCTTCAATACCAAGTGAACTTTGCCCTCTGTGATCACACCCTCACAAGTCGACCAAATAGCTACGAAACTCATCACGAAGACTAGGCTCCTTAGTAAAATGGCTCTCAAACTGCCACTGAAACGCCTTTGCATATATCTTGACAAGCTCCAAAGGAGTCTGTAATGTGATAGATACTGATCTGGCGACTCGACTGCAGCCACTTTCCCATCGTCGAAATGTGGCCTCCCTCTGTCTCTTCTATAAATATTTTCATGGCTTCTGCTCGGATGAGCTTAAGTCACTGATGCCTCCTCAACAGGTGTTTATCCGTGCAACCAGACTGGCAACTGGGTCCCACCCATTCACAGTCAGGTTAGCCAAATGCAGACGACAATTCTACTCCTGCAGCTTCCTCTCTCGCACTTCCCGCCTGTGGAACTCACTCCCGTATTCTTGCTTTCCTGACGGTTACAACCTCCAGAAATTTAAATGCAAAGTTAATACTCATCTACTAACCACTGGCCTCTAGCTCTCTCCCCTCCCCTGTATAACCTTCCCTTTCTCTCCACCTATGTATCTGTCATCGCACCTTCTTTCTCAGCTTTCTATTGTTCCTTTCTAACTAGCTTGTACTCCTCACTCTTTTCTAATTAATCTTTTTACATTTATGTAACCCCCTGCACATCAGTGGCGTTTCCGCCTTGCTCGGGGTGAAATGATTGAAAAAAAAAATCTGTTTGACGTCAGCGTACACAATTCAGGGCCGATTCACAGCTTCGTTAGATCTTGTTTAATGTATATCGAATTATCTAACCGTGGTTGCGCTTGCTAACCTCGCGGTCCACAGCCTGCCTAGCTAACGCTCTCTGTAGGGAATCCCCACCTCAGCCACTGCCCGGGAAAATTTTATTTTAGTTTTAACCTTGTTAGCTGTATCTAGGTCGATTCGTTGGCTATATTTGGTGAAAGACTTAATTTTTATCGTTAAGCCCCCTATAACTACTTATTCGTAATAAACGCCCCCACTAGTTGGCGCTCTACTAGTTTAATTAGTTCTTACCGGAAATTCCGTCTGTCTAGTAAGGGAAGATTGAACTTCCAGTGTCCAGTTATTTTACGCCTAGTATCTAACGCCATCTGGGAACAGACGAGTCTGCTCAAAATAGCCTAATCTAGGCTTGCTAGAACGACCAAGATTCTATCTCGGTAGCTAGCCACCTGAGTAGACAGCCAACTACGTGTCCACACAGGGTGATCGACCCAGTATCTATCGACAAGACGAAAGTCCCCAATCAGATCAGCCAGGATACCTTTACCCAACCTCCCGCTAACGCTCCATCCCGCCTCGCCTCCTGTCTATCTTGGGGTCTAGGATAGCATTCCAGTCTCTAAGTAAAACTAAACGCGAAGTAGCCACCAGTAACGGTCTTGACTGACGGAAAAAGCAGACGTCTGGTCATTAGGCGCATAAACCGCAATGATCATATGAGCCACGATCAACCATCACCCCCTCCACATGGAAAAGGTCCGCTCTTGCATCCAGAATAAGTATAACTAGCTAGGAAACACCTGACCAGTTGGTCTCCGTATGCGGAATAGACAACAACAAAGTCGCTAAGTAGCACCCTATATGCTGCAAAGTCTCTTGGATCGTAGCCACATCTATACCGAGATCACAAAGTAGGCGTGTAGCTTTACACTCCCAATTACTCATGCCCCTGGCTAGCTTGATCTTCATGTTGAAAGCTGAATCCCTTATTCACAGACTAGATAGAAATCTACGGGCGTCAAGACCCCGATAGATTGTCCCAGGCTAGGCTACCTAGGTCAAACGTAATCCATCTGTTGTTGACAATAACGCCAACATTTGTGGGAAATGTTAGTTTTAGAGACCTATATAGTGAGGGATGGGTTAACAGTGGGGGGGGGGGGCGTCACAGAAGAGTGATGTGAGAGTTTTCGTAAATAGGTCGAGCCTAGTTCCGCCATTCGCATCTTTAGCAAAGCATCCTTGGCATATATGAGGTTTAGAGGCTTTCTTGTCCGAAAACCTCACAACTGTGGTCACCTGTTGACAATCAATCAACGGATGTCAGCTTAAAGAGGTTTCAAGAGAACCTTTTTCTGCAAAGAAAGGTCACTCTCAAGCATCTGTCTATTTTGCAGATATTCTCCCTCTTGGGGAAAGGTCTTTTGGGTTTATTAAGTACTGGAAGGGGCAGAGGAAGACGTTGGAGTCTTCATGGGAGAAGTGGGGAGGCTCCTTGTATAGCCGTTTTGCACTTTCCGCACGGGCGAAACAGGAATGGATTGAGACTTGGCTTGACCTATGATATGTTCCGCCCTGTGACGGTAAACTGCATCCAGCAATAAGGCCTCTGATCGGGAGGTTGTGAGGAGCATGGAGCCACCTCTAAATTGCTATTGTTCCCAGGTCCACCCTAACCTGGAATTGTAGCACTTGTTAGGGTCCCAGCTATGGACAAAAAGTTAACACCTCCAACTGGGCTCAAAACACTATGAAAATATAAAAATAGACTTTTATGGAAATATATATATATAAATACTTTTATAGAAAGATATGCATTTTTGAAGGAAAAATTATTACCAGCAATACAATTTTGGACACAAAACTTGAAGACAAATTCAGTTTTCTGAAATAAAAAAATTAAAGATAACATTTTCATCAAAATTTAACTAAATCAACCTTCTCACTATAACCGAACATTTATAAAAAATACTTTTTGGCATTAAATAATTCAGGATAATATGACGCTAAACCAACTCACTCTCCATATCCGTCACTGTTGGTTCTCCTGCTTCTCCCGTTTTTGTTTTTGTTTTTGTTTTTGTTTTGTTTTGTGTGTGTGTGTGTGTGTGTTTTTTTTTTTGTTTTTTTGTTGGTTTTTTTTTTTGTTTTTTTTTTGTTTTTTTTTTTGTTTTTTGTTGTTTTTTTTGTTGTTTTTTTTTTGTTTTTTGTTGTTTTTTGTTGTTTTTTGTTGTTGTTTTTTTTTTTCGGGCAGCCGTGGATGTTCTTCCTTCTGCTGTCTTTGTGGGACATTCTACTAATGAGGGATAGCTTTTGTCTACTCCTCACAAGCTTCTTCCATTCTTTGAGATCGTTAGGGGCCTTTGCTTATTTCTTTACCTCTGTTGAGGTGCTAGGGTTTCGCCATCTGCTCCGCAGCGCCACACAACTAGCAGTAGGGTCTAGGTTCTTTCACAACAACCAGGATTCTTTTACGTTTGCGGGACAGTGTTACTAGCATGACAAAATCACTGCTGACAATGTCCGCTTTGCTAATTACTGAGGAGATATCCTCGACTGGCCCAAAGTTCGCAAAATAAACCCACCAAGCGGTCCACAGATGTTGTGTAGCACTCTGGGCAAATTATACGAGTGTTCTTGGTCAATATCTTTAGGCCAATCTTGCATCCTTTATGTGCCTCTTCCATCGTTTCTCTGCTGACTCCAATAAGCTTCCGAGTTTTTACGTCGATGGTCAGCAGGGATATTGTTCTTGTCGCAACGGCATTCAATACCTCGGGGATGTTGAACTCGTTGCCTTTCATGAAAGGCTTTAAATTCCTCTTATATTTGGTCATAATATTTCGCATCTTTATTCGTTCTTGACCATTTTCAAGCTGTATTACACAGGTCAGGCTTTTACCCCGCTTCTCCGGTGTTGGTGGAGCGGCTATGGTATTCGGGGCGTCACCACAGGTGTCCAAAAGCGGTCCAAAGATTTTTTTTTCGGCTACCCAGTGGTAACTTGTGAACGTAGCTTCTAACAGCTCTGAAAAACAAAACCTCGTCAAACAGTACCCACGCGATACACACAAATACAATCAAAGCTATATGCAAGTAATCCAATGTGGGCTTTTTGCCACAATTACTACCAATCATTTCAGTCTGAATAACAGGTAAGTAAAGATAAGAGTAATTTACATAGTAATACAACATTTTCCTTTCCAAAGGTTTATTGGCACGTTACAACACGAAACTAGCAAGAATTTTCTTTTCGCGTTTTGATCTTCGATGTTCAGTTTCAAGATCTCCGATTTCTTCGGAAGAGCTTGTAGTTCCATTATCTCCGCTTGGTTTTTGATATATAACTCTGATTCATTTAATCATCCACCTGTTCGCCGACATCAAGTATAGGATTTTCCTCGATTGTATGTTTAAACGGTGCAACTTCTCGCAAATTTACGGTGGTGGTTTGCAAGTGGCGAAGTAGTTGGAGTTACTGGGACATACTTGCTTCTGAATTTTTGCTAAAATTAAATAGCGTTTCGTGTGGTGTTGGTAGCGACACAAAGTAATGATGTAATGGATTGCAATGCATCTGGTAAAGCCAACTCCAATTCCGACTGATTCATTTTTCTTGAGTGCAAAATAACTTCAATGGCCTTCCATAATATCCGATTCAACCGCTCCACCTGCGCATTGAAAGAACGGTTTCGCGTCTGAAGATGTAAAATCATTATCTCTATCGGTATGAATCATATCAGTCATTTTGTTATAAAACTGGATTACTGTCTTTTCCTTTCCCTCGTATACCTGTTAAATTTGCAGATATTAACAATGGGCCCTTAAATGAACATTGAAAAGGAAAAATTGCTTGCATGAGTTTTTCCAGCTCTTCTTTGATGAATTTTGGTTTGAGGTATTTACAGGAACCGCACAAATCCGTATTACTTGTTGGTAGCTGAAAGAACACAATATGAGATGATTTCACCAATAGTATAATTTCTGCGTCAACGATTTTCTGTGCTACGTGTATCAAACAACGCGTCCAGAGAGCTCTTTAGTTTTGATTTTTATATTTTTAGATAACTAAATGAAGCCGACGAGAATTCACAGGGAACTGAGACGTTTTTTTTTTGTTTTGTTTTTTTTGTTTTTTGTTTTTTTTGTTGTTTTTTGTTTTTTCCCCACATGAACAATTGTCTTTTTCTGGCCGTGACAAGCGAGATTGCATTTTTCGGCCATGAAAAAAGTGCCTCGTCGGGGCCAAGGATCCTGGTGAATCAAGAGAATATCGAGGTTTAGACGGGGGTTGAAATGGAAGGAGGTCCTTCCATCATTGTAGTTACGTTTTGTGGAATTAATAAAACAATCTTTGCTTTTTAGTAGGCTTGCTAGAGGCTAAGGTTTCCATTTTAAATTTTTAATGACAACCCATTTATGAATTCATCTCTTACTAGATTTTTACGGTATTGTTTAACTGAAGTAACTGCATGTGCAATCTTTACTAATTTTTTTTTTTTTTTTTCGAAAAAAATTGATCGTTTCTGCGGGCTGCTTGCATCTCTCGTAGAGAGTAGATGACTGGTGATCATTTCGTTTTTCTTCCTGTTATACAGTATGTCCAAATTTTCTTGGGCTTCCACATACGCGGCTGCATCTAAGAAATACTCATAAGCTGTAACTGGTACATATTAGTAACGTAACTATTGGGCATTCTGCTGAAAAATTCCTCCTACATCTATATTTGTGAAATGACGTACTGTAACTGTTTACACTGTTCGTACTGTTGTTTTAATTTTTGTTGGCAAGATGTTTTCAAAGCTGTTTTACCAACGACGATCCATTTCAGCGTCCATTGAATTAGGATCCGTAGGTGGTGCTTCGTGATGCAGTAAATATCGGCTCGGAACGGGAAATTGGAGAGCCGAGTTCAAATTGCAGATAAATTAATTGCAAGCAAATTTCCCTCATATCACGATCATGTAGCATAGTCTTACTGTAGGGTGGCCAATATGGTTTGATGTGGATGTGATAATAAGCGAACAAAGTCCAAGTTTGTATTAACTATACCATCATTTTTATTTTTGTAGTTAACTCCATTAGTTTTCATATCTTTCTTTTAGGGGAAATGTTCATCCCTATGTGTATTTTGGCCTTAGGCTTATAGTCACACGCACACACACACATATATATAATCCGCAGACAGATCTGTTTCGCCGTATCACAGCTCATCAGTACGGTTAGACTCCGATTGCTTTTTTACCCAGAATTGAAACACGACCGAAATGGCGTCAGTCGGCGACTCTACCCCTGGGCTATGGGCGTTCGGTGGAAGTAGGCAGACTTTTTAGCGCATGTCATACGTGCCCAATAGCTAGAGCGCTCTAATTCATTTCACTGAATGAGCGATGCGTACATGCCAGAGAAGCTACTGTTTATCAAAGTCTACTATTTTTCCAGAGTGCTCAATCAGCTGAACAGAACTGTCAATTTACTTCATACGTCTTCCTTTATATATGACAGAGGTGGATCCGCGGGAAAGCTTTCACTGACTTTGCCCAACATCTCCCAGACTTCCTGCAATCCTGGACCAGATCTCTCAACGGTAAGAATCCTTTTCACCTTAGGGAAGTTTCTCGGATCCTCCACACATTTTCCATGGACTTCTTTGAATGTGCAAAAGTCTTGAACTCTTTAATTTTTATTTTATCAATAAAACTGTCGCCCTTTCCGCTTGTTCAGTAGATACTTTGCAAGCGTCCACCCTTTTGTTGAAAAGAGTCTTAAGTTTTTTGTCGCTTCCCCCCTCTAGAGATGGACTTCATTGTCTCGTCTCCTGTTTTTGAGGCAACTGTTTGGGAGTATGAGTGGGGTTGGGACTGGAAACAGGAGTATTTAAGGACGGGGACTTCTTTTTCTTCAGGGAAGTCATCTTGGAAAGGGTAGGGGTCAATAATCTAGTCATTGGGGAGGGGGCTATTAATTTTTGTGTGGATGAAGAGCTGGAGGGGGCAGCTACCGAGGACCCTGGCATTGTTATATTATTACTTTATTTTTTTACGTTTTTCGCTGAGATCTTTTTTGAGCTGTAAAATCTTTTCCCAGCTGGGTTCGTTCAACTTTTTTGTCTGTCGCCATTTTAGCATAAGACACCGAGTTGTCACCCTTAGAACTGGTAGAAAGAATGAGGATGTAGTTGCCGTTATCCCTGGAGGCTTCATGGGACTAAGGCCTCGCTGTTGGTCTCTTTCCTCTGCCTCTGCCAACGGCACGCCACTCCCCTTCCTTCTCGCTTGCACTTGCGGAAGGCGATGGGTTCAGGATAGGTGTAGGGCTAGTCCCAACCGTGGGTTTAAACTCACCAGTCCTTTTCGCTGGCAGAACCCATTACAGGCGCCGCGGAACTATCATAGTGGCTGAAAGTTCAGAGGCCTTTTTTATCTGGACAGGAAGCGGTAAGATGACCAGTCTCTCCTCACTTCCAACAGGTTGGTTTTCTTCCGGCCACAAAAGTCTAAACAGTTGGGGATGGAGACAAATGCTAAACGATTGAGCATGATGTCGAAGCTCCATCCTCCGTTCAAGTTGTCAGATATGGCACTGACAATTTGTCCATGTTTGCTTAGAAAGGCAGCTAGGTGTTCTCCAACAACTTGAGGGACCTCATAAACTGCCACACTGGTCCTTTGCCGGTCTTCATATTCTGTACGGAGAATGATGTCTTTTTTGTAATCAGGTCTCGGCGAACTAATTCTTCGCAGTCTTCCGCAGTGAGTAGCAGTATGTCTCCTATGAAGAACCCAGTTCATTTAATAACTGTTTGGGGTTTGACCCCCAGGGACGTCAGTGTTCGAATCACTGTCTTTCGTGGAGCAACAAATCTTGCGTGACTGCTTGTCCACCACGAAAACTGACACCATTCTCTTTTTGAACCTCTGTAATTCTTGGGGGTTCGCCGAAAAACCATCTTTCAAAAAATGTTCAGTCTTTAGCCTAGAACTCCGCGAGGTTAATAATAGACGACGGAGGGGACTTCCAGCAGGGGGACGACTCCTCGGTTGTCTTATTTTCTTGTACGTTTTGACGTTTTTCTTGTCCTGCAGGCTTACTGTCTTTTTTACCTTTTTCTTTTTTTAATTAATTTTTTTTTTTTTTTTTTTTTTTTTTTTTTTTAGGAATTCACACATTTTTTTTTTTTTTCCTTTTTGTCAGATCATTTGAGGAGAACCCAAATAGGACCCACTGTCGGCCACATTTTACTTTTATGCGAGGGGAGGAGAATAACGTCATGAAGGTGTGTTAGAGGAGGAGATAACCTAAACAATTCCAGGGGATTTTTTTTTCTTAGTCACCAATTAATTTTGGTGACTTGCTCAAGGAGAAAAAAATATTAACTTTCAAATACATTTTGTTGAGTGACGAATTTTTCTTTCTATCGGTTACGTAAATTTTGTTCTTCGTACGTTCTTTTATGTTCGTTGTTAATTTTTGAGACTAGTAGTTCTTCTTTTTTTTTTTTTTTTACAACCCAAAATGCCAAATACAGGTGGGGGATAACAGAATCAAGAACAGAAAAGAGTGCTAGACTATGTGATGTCAGTTTTTCAATACGGCTGTGAATGCTGGACAATATCATCGAAAATGAGGACAAAACTAGAAGCGGCCGAAATGTGGTTCTACAGAAGGATGCTACGGATATCGTGGACTGAGCATACAAGCAACGACGAAGTGTTAGAAAGAATGGCAACAAAAAGGAAATTGATGCTGAGCATCAGGAAGAGACAACTGAAGTTCCTGGGACATGCAATGAGGAAGGAGAGCCTGGAGAACCTGATACTGACTGGACAGATAGAAGGAAGGAGAGACAGAGGAAGGCAGCGGATAACATATTTGCAGGGACTGATCAGGTGGATGACGGAACGGGGGTTGCCAGGAGCAACAGGAGCAAACATACTAAGAGCCACAAGGGATAGGGAGACGTGGAGATCCATGATCGCCTACGTCCTGAAGGGACAGGGCACATAGAAGAAGTTCTTTATTAATCCCCGAGTCGTCACTTAATTGTCGTACGACGTGGTTTGCCAATTTCTATGGGATGAGGTTTTCTTTTTGCTCCTTGCATCCTTGCGAATCTTCGTTACCGAATTGTTATGCGACCAGATCTTCCTTTTAATTTTTGCAAGAGTTCTTTCGAATTGTGACGACTCTGTGAGTTCTTTCGAGTCTTGTAGCCAAATTGCTGTCGTCGACGTGGCTCTCGAATTCTTGTTGAGCCCGCACAAATAAATGAACAACGACCTAAGTGTATTAACGTAAGGATACAGACTTAAATGAAGATTAGTAGTCCAGGAATACGGGTTAGTAAAAAGTATATGTACAAGTCTCTGGAGGTGAAGCCGTAGTATATTGAGTATGTCCGCGTCGGTGAGTGGAGCACAGAGCTACTATAAACTATGTACTGACTGCTAATCTCTCTTGACTCTCGTATTCTCCTGTTAACTCTGTGAAAACGCGGTATTCAGTATTTATTTGTAAAATATACAAATTGTGACACAAGGCCGAAGAGGGGTGGGTAGAGGGCGGTACTCACTAGCTATCCTTTACCTAGCTAAACACTATCACTTAACAATTTGCACATACACCACCAGAATCCATCCATCACTTCCCAATTCTTCTCGCACCAAAATACCACATATTTACAAGGGACACCTAAAAATGGGGGAAACAAACCCATGACATTAAAAATGCATTCATATACAATAGTATAATATATATTTAAAACATTTAATGTAAAATGAGGGGAGGGGAGGGTGGGTGAAAAATTCAAAACGAACTAAAACATAATTTTTAAATTAAAATAAACAATGTTAGTAAGACCCGTCCATCCCACAAAAACTGCGGCGAAATGAAGAAGCACACTCGATAAGGAAATGGAAAATAAATAACGGAATGGGAAAAATCAAAGACTCAAGATGAAATCGGACTAAAAACAAACTAGGGAGATTAGAAATCTTGACATGGCTCATAACAAGAGAAAGGCGGGTACAGGCTAGGAACCCTTTCATTCACATTAAGTACACGAGAGCTACCTTAACCAGGGGAGGGTTCCAAAGGAATCCACCCCGATGCAACTAGCAGATCTAAAACAGAAAATCAAGGCTAGCGCCGTTCACGCGAACCAGGCTCGCCACATTTACCCACCTTTTGATGAAACCTGTCGAAGTCAAACCTTTCCAATCAGTTCTAATCTTCATTTTGAGTGGATGCTCAAAATATCGGATCAGATCTTGATATGAAAGACGCTGACCTCCCAAGACTTCTCCATTCGCGTCGTCCATATCACCATTCTAGCTGTGGCCAGCAGCGAGAGAAACACCATTCGGTTCATCCCAGAGAACGGGGGAGACACATTGTCACAGGCGTATGCACGATCAATGAGTACGAGCAGTCAACTCGCTGACACAGACCCATAGCGGGCGAACAGTGGCAAGCGTGCGAAGCAGTTTCTTCCAGTCCAAGTTTGTAGCGTTCACAATCTGGCAAATCCGCCAGGCCCCATATAAAGGCCTTGTCATTGAAACAACCGATTGCGAGTCAATCGTCAGGTAAGCGAAAACTGAGTTGCTAAGATAATCGGTACCTGGCGCCCAAGACCGGAACGAGTGAAACTCATCCTCCGACAAGCGGAGCACATCCCATAATGGATCCTTCGCGACGCCCTCAACTCATCCACGATAGAAGACTTTCCTAGGCTGTGAAAGGTCACTGGACAGAGGAATGGCCCTTAAGATTGCCAGACATTCGAGAAGAAATGTGGAGAGTGATTGTAAGGCTAGGGAACGAGTCCTTGACTATCCCCGCCAGCAGCGAGTCTTCCATCAACGCACGACTGAGAAAGGACAATCTCGAGGCGATCTTGTGACCCACCATATGTGGCATTTCCAGTCCTCCATGACACGGACGTTGGACACACTCCTTTGTCGACGTAATGTTTGCGTCCTCTCCGCAGAAAGGAGAATAGCAAACGCTCGATCGCCTCCGCACGCCACTTACAAAGGAGAGGTACAAACAACGGGCAAAGGCTAATGGGAAAGACGTATGTAACACACACTTCAGCCAAACTCTTTAAGGATAAATATCTTCGACGCAAAATCTCGACCGACGCGCCAACCTTTGTCAGTACTTCTGACCAATTTTTCTCCAACTAGAGGTTGGGTCCAAACCACACTCTAAGAATATGGACAGGGCCGTCCGTCAAGTTGAAAGCCCCGGGAGGGAAACACCCTTCCAGGAACTTAGCCAGATGACTTGTCGCTGTTAATTTTTGCCCCTGTGACCTGTTCATACCGTTCAAGCGCCTTCTGTACCACCTCAATGTCACTCCGAGAGGACACGAAAGTGGTTACGTCATCGGCGTACGCGAAAACCCTGGCTCGAGCACCACCAAGGACAGCGATTCCAAGTAGGACCGAACTGCACGCTCTGTCTCTTAGCTGGCGAAGGAGGGGATTCAAAGCATAAAGTAAGGGCGACAGTGGACAACCCTGTCGGACCGACCTACACAGCGCAAAAACACCCGAGAGCTTCCCGTTCACCTGTACCACAGTCGTGGGGGATTGATACAGGGGGCTAATCTAGCGGCAGAAGTAGGGTGTGAATCCGGCGGCCTGCAGGACAGCAGCTAGGTAACGATGGTCAACCCTATCAAATGCCTTGGACTTATCCAAATTGATCAGCGCGGTTTTTTCGTCGTCTTTTACACACTAATCGTGCGAATCAGATGCAGGTTGCTCTGAATTGTTCAGCCCTTCACAGCACAAGTCTGCTCAGGTCCCAGCAGAGATTCGGCGACTAATTGCAAACGATTAGTCAGGATCTTGGCCAAAATCTTTAAATCTGTTTAGAAGAGTAATGGGCTTGTAACCCTCTAGCTCCCTCCAAACATCCTTGCCTTTTCTCAACAGCATGATCACACCACTGGTGAACCGGTTGGGAATGGACTCCTGCTGGAACTAGTTTTTGAGCACGACAGTCAAAATCGGGACAAAGATGTGCGACAGCCTCAAGTACAATTCATAGGGCAACCCATCCAGACCCGGCGACTTGCCTCTGCCGACATCCTTTAAAGTCGCGTAGACTTCGCCCTACGTAATTTCTCCCTCGCAGCTAGCTGCATAAGCCGGGAGAAGTCAGCCAAATAGCTGCGAAACTCTTCAACACGGAGACCAGGCTCCTTGGTAAACAGGATCTCGAAATGCCGCCGAAACGCCTCGCACAGTCGAATGTACCGGTCGCCGCCTCGGCGAATCTCTCTCTTGCGCAGTTCTGCGCCCATGTTCACAGCTTTGGAAGGTATCTTGCTTAACCTATATCTAATTACCTGACACATGTAACGCTCGCTAGTCGAACACTGCAGGGCCTCCTTAGCTATGGCTATCTCTAGGGGATCCCCACCAGCCCGGGAGTAATTAGCTCCAAGTGTTTTCACCTAGTCAGCCTTATCTAGTTTGAGCCGTTTGCTGAACCTGGTGGTGAAAGACCTAATACTATTAAGATTCTTCCACTACTTATTCCCAATGACTCCCGCAGTTAACGCCCACTGCACTAAGTTAATTAGCTGGCGCCAGAAGTCCCGCCTGTCTAGTAAGGACAAGTTGAACTTCCAGTAACCAGCCATTCTATGCCTATTTTCTAAATCTACCCGGGCAAAAACGAGTTTGTGGTCAGAGTAGCCTAACCAATGGAACGTGGGACAATCTAAAAGATCTATGTCGGCTTCACGAACTAACATTCTATCCAGGTAGCTAACAAACCGGGTAGAAGGCCAACTATTAGCCAACGTCCACATTTTCCCACTCTTGTGATCGACCCAGTATCTATCGACGAGTCAGTACACTTCGATGAGATCGACCAAGCTACGATCACGTGCCTTCTCGCTAGCTGCCCGCCATCTACCCAACTTGGGGTCCCGGATGGCATTCCAATCCCCCACTAAGTCGAGTTGAATCCACCAGGAATGGCCCTAACCGCCGAAAAAACAAGACGCGCTCCTCCCGGTCATTGGGCGCAACCGGTCGAAACACATTGCTTTTCACTGCAATATCGGCCACGATCAGCCGGCCCTCGGTACCGACATGGACAAGATCCATCTTCGCGTCCAGGGTACGCTTAACCAGCAAAGAAACTTCTCTGGCCAGCCGGTTCGCTTATGCTGAATAGATGACAGTCGTTAGACAGCACACAAGCATCGGCCTTGCAAACAATGTGAGTCTCTTGGATCGCTGCGACATCACACCGAAGGACAAGATGTCCCGAAGCAGGCGGGCAGCCTTACTCCGATCCCTAAGGCCCTTTGCATTCAAACAGGCTAACTTAATTGACATATTTTAGACCAGAAATAGGAAAGAAAAAATACTCCTAGTCACATACAGTGCGAAAATCTGTAGAAACGGGGACCTCGACGGATTGTCCTGAACCGATATCGGACGTAATTCGTCCTTCCAGGACAATCTCGCCGACGTCCGTGGGGGAAGTTAATTTTATGGCCCTATAAAGTGAGGGATGGAGAATAACAGGGTCCCCTCCCAGCACAAAAATGGACAAGTCTTTGTAGGTATTTTGAACTTATTTGGGCCATTTGAATATTAGGGGAGGCTTCGACCGCCCCCTGTACGAAATCCCATACCTTAAGATTTTCTGGTTTTGGAGAGGGTTTAGTTTCGGGGAGGGATGATCAACATTGGGGGAGGGAATTTCTGGTTGGGAGAAGTTATACGTCTTACTGCGGAGGCAGATTGACTCCTCCCTTCGTGTTCCCATATATTCAGTTTGTAGCCTGATTTCTTTAGCTGTAAGAGTATTTCCAGCTAACTCCTTTGCTTCTTCCTCAGAGCTTAGTAAAATATCCCACATGGCGCGGGATCGTCTAGCCAGGATCTTTTGGCATTATGTTAAGACACTTTAGGGCCTCTTCTATACTGTTTCTGCTGACTAACAAATGTTCGTGTTTATACATCCGAAGTCAGCAGGGAGATCGTCTTGATTGAGATAGCGTTCACAACTTCCGGTATGACCAGAAGTTCATTGTCTTTAATAAAGTCTTTATAATTCTTCTGCATATCTTTATAAAACGCAGGATTCTTGTTTCACACCGACGGCGGAGAAGCCAACGTCGGCACAGCATCCGAGGGTAGATGACTGGGGAGACAGAGCCATAATGTTCTCGTCTCCCCACAATGACGAAACAGTCCAAAAACAAAAATCCATAAAGACCGTTAAAATATCAAGGATACACGTACAAAATAATTTTAAAAAACACTTCACAAAAGTATCGTATTCACTGGTTTAGAACTTCGAACTCTGTCGTCCAACATCGACTGACCCTCGTTCCTCTTAATACTTTTACTTAATTTAGGTGGGAAAAGTCTATTCGCTATAGAATAGGTGCATTTCACCGAACAATCTGCTCGGTGTACATCCGACCGATGGAATAAATAAATGAAAATGGCTTGCAGAAAACTATGAAGCACCTTCCTGCTGCTTTTGTTACTAGGAAATTTTAAATGTCACAGCACTTTATGGGGTTGTAAAGATGCAAACTAAAAAAGGAAAGAATATGGAATCGGTTAGAAATAACAATGATTTATCTTTGAATATATAACAATACATCACCAACTTATGTGTCCATTCTCTGACAGTTACTCTACAATCGATTTATCTTTCTGCAATTCATCTATCTTTATGGAATTTTTCCCGGAACGTCCTGTTACACATGTGGTAGCGCTCATATTAAAGACAATGAACTTCTGGTCATACCGGAAGTTGTGAACGCTATCTCAACCAAGACGATCTCCCTGCTGACTTCGGATGTATAAACACGAAAATTTGTTGGAGTCAGCAGGAAGAGTATGGAAGAGGCCCTAAAGTGTCCCCAGCCATCTCATTTCCAATTTGCCTGCAAAATGACAAATTCCCAATGTTGGAATTGCTGGGAGGAATTTGAAAAGCTATGCTCTAAAAAACTAGAACTATGCATCAAGGACTTAACTCAGTTTACAGAAATCCTTGTCTTTATTGCAAAGAAATGCATCCCTAAGCCTAGCATTAAAAAAGGAAAACGTAAAAGAACTTTTTTTTTCTTTCATTTATCTTTAAACCATTAGGCTCAGGATGAGGACATTAGGGATATTACCAAAGATCCCAGAACAGATAAATTGCTGAAATTGAAGCAAGTTTGAGCAAAATCTCGGAAAATTATCAATTAACAGAAATGCAAGGAAAATTACGCCAGCAAACCTAGTTCAGCGGCAAAAACTAAATCTGTTGGGGATATGATAAAGAAAATAGCTGGTAAATATACTAATGCAATAAAACACCTTTACAAAAATAACGAGGAAAATGATATCGCTGACGTATTAGTAACAACTATCTGACAAACTTCATCAGTCATAAATCGTTAAGTTGAAACAAAACACCGAAAAATAAAAACTTAACTGTAAATACGATAATGTTGATACCTACAATCTTCCATTTACAATAGCGGAATTGAATCAATCTTTTAAAAAACAAGCCTAGGATCCAGCTGTGGGACCAGAATCTATTCGTTATCAATTCTTCAAGTAGCTGCCAAAGAAATCATTTGAAGCTGCGGTAAAACTGTTTAATATACGGACAAATGGAGACGGTCTTTCATCATATCTATAAACCTGGGAAAGATGACGTAGAAGCTGGAAATTACAGGCCAATATTTTTCACCAGTTGTTTGTGTAAAACCATACAAAGAATGATCAACAACAGACTGGCTTGGAAAAGAATAGCCTAATTCGATTAGCAATGGGCATTTAGAAAAGGAAGTACCATGGATCATTTAGCTCGGCCAGAGTTTTTTTTTTTTTTTTTAGGGAACCATTTCTTCGGAAGGAACATCTCACGGCAGTCTTTTTTGTTTTCCTGAAAAGGGCGTATGATACCACATGAAAGTTTTGGCATATTAAGATTTGCAGGACTAAATCGAAAGTTTTGAGTAGGAAGTACACTGTCAGAAGTGCAAGAACAAGAGGACGGAGTTCCACAAGGAAGGATTCTATCAGTGACGTTTTTTTTTGGGGGGGGGGGGCTAAAACCAACTCTGTCTACGCTCAGGAGTTAGATTTTTTTTTTTTTTTTTTTTTTTTTTTGTGGAAGAATTTATAATCTTTTACAAATCTCGTCAATGAAGACAACAGAAAGTTAGCTCCAACAATGCCTAAATAAAATACAGAAACGAGGTTAGAGAAAATTAATGTACTTTTTCTAAAACAAAAAGTAAATTTTTTTTAATCGTATCACCCCGATCAAGGCGGTAACGCCACTGATGTGCAGGGGACTACATAAGAGTAAAAAAGATTAATTAGAAGAAAGTGAAGAAAAAGACGAACAAGTTAGAAAGGAGCAAGAGAAGGAGGGATATATGGGGTGGTGAAGAAAGAACTAGTAAAGTGGTTAAGAGATGAGTATTGACATTGCATTTAAATTCCTGGAGGTTGTAGCCGTCAGGAAAGCAAGAATATGGAAGCGAGTTCCACAGGCAGGAAGTGCGAGGCATTTCTGCAAAGTAAGAAAACATGATAATGATTCATGCTTGAAATTAGATGAAGCAGTAATTCCAGTAGTGTAACATCACAAGTTCCTAGGTGTAAGATATATATATATATATATATATATATATTTTTTTTTTTTTTTTTTTTTTTTTTTTTTTTTTTTGACAACCTAATTTTCAACCCTCATTTGAAAGCAAAATGTATCAAGGCCCTTCAACTTTTACATGTAGTGTCTCATACTGAATGGGGAGCAGGTCGGTATACACTGACCAAATTATGTAGATTGCTACTCCGTTCCAAACTGGATTATGCTAGTTTTATACATGGGGTCAACTAGAAAGTCCTACATAATTTACCATCAAGGGCTCAGGCAAATGCCCGGGGCTTTTAGGACATCCCTGGTGGAGAATTCATATACAAAAGCTAGTGGAACATATCCACATCTCCGGCGCATTAAACTGGCATTGCAGTATTATGTAAAACTTTAATCGTTCTATAATCCAGGTTATAGATGTACATTTGAACGAAATGATTGTGATCAATTAAATCCTGCAGAAAACGCCGTACGAACATATAGATTTACGATGAAACCCATTGTCGAAGAATTAGGTATTTAACTATCAAATATCCAAGAAACTGTATCCAGAACTCCAACCTGGACGATTAAACCATCTTATTCCTGGAAATTCATTATTTTTTTTCCAAAGAAAAAGACCCACCCAATTACGTTTATGGACACATTCCAGAAAATACTGGAAAACTTCCACGACTTCATAAATTATATACGGACGGTTTAAAAATAGACAAAATAGGATGTGCAGCAAAAGAAACGCCTCCCAAGTATAACTTCGATATTCACTGTAAAGTTGGCTCTAGACACAACTGAGCAAAATAACGAACTTTCTAATTTTTTTCAGAGACACTGCCCGTCGTATCAGTCATGGAGGGAAACAAAACCCAAGAACATAATGATCATTAAATTACTACAGAAATCAGCGCCTTGAACAAAGAAATAAGGTATTATGTTCGATCCGTAGATAAAAATAAAAAAGTAAATGCATGGCCCCTGTTTCTACATCCGGTTCTCAAGGTCCCTGACTCTTGCTTCATGTTCTTCCGACATTCGTTATAAAACTCTGTTAGCTATCACTTTTCCTTTATCGCTCCCTCACTCTTCCAAGAACTGCTGTATATTAGACACAACAGTTGGGAGTATAGAAAAAGTAATTTCCTTAAGGATGCTCCGGATATCATGGACGGATATCATGCAAGGAACGATGAGGTGTTGGAAAGAATGGCAACAAAGTGGAAATTGATACTGAGCATCAGGAAGAGACAACTGAAGTTCCTGGGACACGCAATGAGCAAGGAGATCCTGGAGAACCTGATACTGACTGGCAAGATAGAAGGAAGGAGAGACAGAGGAAGGCAGCGGATAACATATTTGCAGGGCCTGATCAGGTGGATGACGGAACGGGGGTTGACAGGAGTAACGGGAACAAACATACTAGGAGCCACAAGGGATAGGGAGACGTGAAGAACCATGATCGCCTACGTCCTGAAAGGACAGGGCACATAGAAGAATTCCCTTCCACCCGTCTGTGAATATATTTATCTTCAGTTACTTTAATGCTCGTTTCCGAGTAAGGAAGTTCAGGAAGTTCATTCTTCTATGCTTGTCTCCTCACTCTCTTGGTAACTGTGACCACTCTGTGGTAGCTATTAATATTTCGTTCCAATCCTCTGTTAAAGAGGAACTCCCTATCCATAAGATGTTTCTGTTACCAGCATACTGATTAGGACACATAATGTGATTTTTTTTCTTCTTCGTAACACCTCATAAAATGTCATTTTCAAAATCCCATTTTTATTGGGTCAAAACCGGGACTGACGTTTTCATCCCTTCTTGGAAATACCTAGTAAAACCTCCATCCTCTCCATCATTCACAACAGCATTCTCAGTGACTATACATTATAAGGAAACACACCTATTCCTCAGATAATGGACTCTCCATCCTATATTAAGAGTTAACAGGAAGTTCTTGGGAGTTCTTTAGAGTCCTATTAGAGTTCAGTAGAACTACTAGGCAGTTGATATTAGTCGGCAGTTAGCCGAATACTAAGGATCCAGCTTTCAGTGGAAGATTACCAAGTTCGTAACATTTTGGGTGCGTTAAGTCGATTAGCAACCGACATAGCACGATTATAACCTTCAGTGCGAAAACTACTCCACAACACTATAGCACACAGAAACAACTATTTTCGGCTATACCAGTGTTACAGCTATGATCATAACAGATGTTTATTCGTTGCTGATCATAAAAGTAAAGCCCTTGCTTGTCGAGGAAATGAGACCTCACATAACCTAACAATTTTGGCTCTTGTGATTACTGAGGGTTATGAATTAGGGCATTAAATATGTTAAGTCTCTAGTCACCCTTTGATAATTTTTAGGTGTTAACATCTACTGATAAATGTGAATGCTCAAGCTCTACTCCAGACTCATCCGGAGCATCCTTGACTTACTTCCCACTTAGAACCGTCTCTGTTGGGTGATATGCATATAACCCCTTCTATGATTTCTGCTATCATCTCTAATCTAGATCATCACAAAACATGTAGACCTGGTGGTATCCCTGTAATAGTCATTGTGCGCTCACGAACTGGCTCCTGTTCTCTCTAAAGTGTATAATAATTGGCTCACTGTCTTCTGCAAGTCATCATTTGTTCCAGTTTGTAAGAATTTTGAGTCGTCCGACCCTTCCAACTATCAGCTTATTAGCCTTCCACTTTATTTAGGCAAACTCGTAGAAGCCCTAAACAATGATTAACTTGTTCGTAATCTCTCATCGCAGGACCTATACTTAGACCAGCAATACAGCTTTCGTTTCTCCCGGTCAACTGCTGATGCACTGCCGATAATTGCAGAAAGAATCTATCGCGGTCTAGATGAAAACTATGAAGTCCGGGCTCTAGCATATAGGTCTTCCTCACGAAGTTAGTGTCTCTGGACAAATTTTGAGTTTATGCAGCCTTTCCAATGAAATCTTGAAATAAAATCCATCCTGAACAGGCGGGTACTAACAAGCAAATGATGTCGCTGACGAATTAGCAAAAACTATCTCAAAAACTTCATCAACCATAGATGGCAATCAACAATTCGTTAAGTTAAAGCAAACAGATCAAACAGGCTTATATTAAGGCGGGTGTCCACAAGGGCTCCATCTGTGGTCCTACGCATTTGTTTTCATTAAATTTTGATAGCAGCTCTCAACTTGGCATCTATGGTGATGTCGAAACTATTTACTCCTACCCCAATAGTAAGGCTGGTCAATCCGACAAAGTGAATACAGCAGCTGGTGCCCGAAACGACGTAAAAGCCGCTGTAATCAAGAGCAAAAGATGGCTTGTCAGTTTTTAACGCCTCCAAAATTAAGCTTGTCTCCCTTAATCATCATTTGGCAGACCTCTCTCAGCCTAAAATTAGCGGTACTAATGCTAACCTCCAAGAAAGCGACCAGTTGCGCCTTTTCCGGGCTAAATTTCTCAGCGCGTTGTGATGCAGTGGATATCAACTCGGAACGACAAATCGGTGAGTCGAGTTCGAATTCCAGTTATGGGTTTTCTACAAGCAGAAGTTTATGTATATCTTTTTTTTTTTTTTTTTTTTTTTACCCCGAGGTTGTAAAAAACACCAGGTTGGGAAACTGGCGCGGGATATCCTTCTCTTAATGAGGGTGAATGGGCCTCTCTTAAGCCGTGGTAGGCAACCTATCTAGTGATGATGTCACGATAAAAACACCCTTGGTAGCTCTGGCGAAGCATCAAATATTCAGCTACTGACAAGATTTTGAATCTCGGCTGAGGCCGCAAAATGATGATGATGATGATGATGAGTTAAATAACAGGACAGATTGAGATTTATAGCTTTGGCTGGCAATCTAATCTTCGGCCCAGTCATTCATGTCTCTTTGGAGACGTGATCGCCCAAAGTGTGTATTCACATATGGCACTTGAGTGATGTGTAATGGAAAGACTAAGCTGTTAAGGAAGGCTGTTCGTTGTGTGAGACGAGACGATTTTTTCCTCTTGAATCTATCTAGACTTGTCCATGTTTAGAACATTGCTATCACATATGGTCGGGGGCCTGATCCTGATAAGATCCAACAATATTGTTGGTTCTGATCTGGCACTTACCCACCGATATAAGGTTACCTCTCTGTGCAGTTTTTTAGAAATACTTTGATAGTGATTTTTCGGATGAGCTGTTCTCTTTGGTATGAATTTAAGCGCAATATTTTACTGACGTGGAGATCTTATCAATTGACATTTGAGTTGGGTAAATGTAACTAAGTTCTATGCTAACAACAGTTTTTCTTGAACTTGTCACGTGTTGAACAGCATTCCGGCTTCATGCTTTTGAGTTGCAAGAAGTTAAATTGAGTATCAATCGCTATCTACTGTCCTCTTGGTTAGTCTTTCTGATCATTATTATTGTTGTTTATGTTCCTAATTCTGCCACACCGTGTAACTCCTTTCTCTTTGAATGGGTTTACTGCCGACTTTTAAAAAATAAAAAATCTAAACTTATTTATGAATGGAACTCTGTGTGTGTGTGTCCGTTACCTATAAACTCCGAAACGGCTGAACCGATTTTCTTGAAAATACCCCCCCGATAAATATCAATAATCGAAAAAATCGGGTTATAGGAGTGGTCCGATTTTAATCAAATTTGATACACTCATAGACAAAGACATAAGAAACGATAGTTCTTACAATAGTGCAGAAAATTGATTTTTTATATATATATATATATATATATATAGGCAAGATGTTTGTGTGTCTGTCTATGTGTCT